>MU223692.1:108409-151537 GCA_018584345.1 Thuja plicata | reverse complement strand
ATTCATGGCTACTCATGTAGATTAGATTCATGTTTATTTTCATAGATTAATCTTGCATTTGCATTTCCTTTCATAGATTAATATGCATTGTTATCATTTAGATTAATTTCCTTTTATGCATTGTTATGATATAGAGTAGATTTCATTTTTATGCATTTGAATCTCTCGTTTCATGGTGTATTTGCAATAGACACAACTAGGTCAATCTGAGGGCCTTCATTTTACATTTTTACACATCCATGACTAGAGAGCTATGGATCAATATTTGAGGCCTCATTCTTGAGCAACCTTGAATGGAATGATTCATAGAAGTGTGACAACATTTATGCACACACTACCTACACCACTTACAATCACCATGAAAAGTGCAGAGGTTTGACAAGACAGAAGAGAAAGATAAGAGGAGAGATCCGGAAGAATTGGCATAGAGAACAGTATCGGGGTATTTATAGAAGAAATATGATTGTCCCAGTATCCTAGGCTACATGTCTCATAAATGAGAATTGTGGCTCACTTTCTTCGATGTGCACCATGGATTTAATATAGGAGTGACACCGTGGGAGAATCATCTATCAGAGCCATCTCTTCTGCTTGACATGCCTTATCAGGATCACCTACCTGCTGACCCCTTACTAACTTCTTGACAGTGATTGGTCGACTCCAGGGAACCTGGATGTGGATCACTGTGAATGAATACAAAATAGTGCACCCAGAATTCTAGAATCTGGGAGCTTACGCTCAAAGAATAATGAATTTACAAAATCGTACCCTACTGGTGAAAATCTCCAGAGACCAGAGAACTTTAATGTTCCTGTTAGTAATAACTGAGAGGGGGTGAATCAGTGGCCTCAAAAATCAACCCTTAAAAATTATGACCAAAGATTATGTCTCAATTATCATTTGTCCTACAAGATGAATGCCATGAAATACTTATATCAATTTACTACTTGTCAGATTGCTCTGTCAAACCTTTTTCTATATGTTTACCGATAAGTAGTCATCTATTTACCGAAACACAGTAAATATGTAGAGTATACCGATCAATCCAAAATCAACTATCTAAAATACAAAATAGTAAATAAATGAATCATACACACATAACACATGGATTTTTAACATGGAAACCCTGTTAAGGGAAAAACCACTAGGACCAGTACCCCAAATTTTCACTCTTCTAAAGTGAGCCCTGTTAAGAGCCAACTCTAATAAAGGTTACAAACACACTGTTAGGTGTGACCTTGTTAGAGGATTTAGAAATAGTTTTTCAACTAGTATTTGGCATCTAATGCTACCATCCTTGATCAAACTCTCTTGACCTATCAATAGGTATCGGTCATATCCAATTCTACTTTTGTGATCAAACTTTTTGATACTCCTTGGGATGTATCTCAATTGAAAAATAATTTTAAGTCCTTCTTGATTAAGAGACTTATATGCTTCAATGGTTAAATAGAAACACTAATGATCTATTCATACATACAACTCAATTGTAGATTTTCAGATCTATTGTAGGTCCATTACTTCACTGATCAATATAATCAAATATATACCTTTGCTCCACACTTGTTCTACTCTGTGATGTTTGTCTCACTGTTCGTCGGTGTCTATAGAATCTAGCTCTTTCTTTAGCTTGTTGATCAGGACTGAAATGAAGACTTTCTTCTCCTTCAGATTTCCTTTAGCATCGTTCCTCTTCTCTTGTTCACCCCACACACACAATTCGTAATGAATTGAGTTTGTCTCTTATAGACATGATTTTCTCTTTTCTTGGCTTTGTTGATCTTGGTGTGTTCAAAAATCTTTGCCAATAGATTAAAAGCAAATCTCCAGTCTGATCTTGTAGAGATCTTCTTGCCAACTGGACAAAGTAGAATTAAATCAGTTACTTATCTTCGGCTTTATCTGGATGATTAAAACAATGATAAGTATCTGTTAACTCTATATTTAGCTTCTTGACAGCTAAGCATTTTTTGTTATTTTCTAAACTCTCTGTTCTGTCAGTCAACACTTCAATTTGTCATCGGTATGACTGACTGTTCCTATGCTGTGACTTCAGTTGTCATCAGGATCTTTTTCCTTGTCTTTTCCATCAGGAAACACTGAAATTATGTCTGTCAGGTTACTCTATATTTTGCTCATCGGGCAACACTGCAACTCTGCTAATTGATGATGTTGTGCATTTGTTCGTCGGGAAACACTATGACTTGGTTCTTTTACTTTGACTGTCGGGTGCACTCCATCAGTGTATGCAGTCACTTAGTGAATACTTGAATTATATGCATTACTGATAGCATGGTGTTTGGTTCATCGGTTCTTTTAAGTCTTTCACAGTATTGCAATGACCATACATAATATATCAAGTTGACATCAATGACAATACAACACATTAACTGATTTAATTCCTTGCATGATCGTCAACTTAACATCTTCAAACTTTCAATCAGTTACATGTCATCAATCTCTCCCTTTGGCATTGATGGAAACATACTACATTATCATACTATACTATTGCTAATACAATATGAACTATATATTTTCATCAAGCTTTTCTAATGTAACTTATTACAAATGTCTAGCTATTGATAAGCTCAAATAGCTTTGATTTGATTCTTGCAGCTTTCTTTCTATCTTCAATCCCTTCACTGGATGGATGTAGAATCTTTCTTTCTTTGATGAGATGTGTTCTCCTTCTATGTCAAACTCTCTCTCTTTGACTATTCTCCTTTCTTTTGATGTTTTCTCTCCCTTTCTGATTGTTGTTCTCCTTTCTTTTGATGTTTTCTCTCCCTTTGTATAATCTCTTTCTGAGACGATAATGGAAGAGAAATATCTGATAATAATGAGACATCTCTCTCCCTTTGACATTAATGCCAAACATCTTATCTTTTCAAATCATCTTTTGATAGTTATGTCAAGTGGATCCTTTCTATCCATAATATATTCCTTGAATTTCCCAATTCATCGGTAATACCTTTGTTGCTCGGAGTAGATAAATACCCTGTTTTGTATTGATTTATATTTGAAGTCCATCTCTCTGCTTGCATCAACATGAATGATATTTTGATAATATGTAGGCTGATGCAGCCTTCTAGTCAGCTTACTGACCAGTAGACAAGGGTCTGACCCCTAGTCTCTTCCTCAAGTACTCAAATGCATCCTTGGGTAGTGGCTTGGTGAAGATATCGGCCAATTGTTCCTTTGATTGCACATACTCAAGTATCACCTCCTTTGCCTGAACTTGTTCTCTTAAATAATGATACTTGATGGAAATATGCTTTGTTTTAGCATGCATGACTAGATTTTTGGAAATGTTTATTGCACTGGTATTATCACAATAGATAACTACTAGTTCTAAAATTTTCATATGCATACCTTCCAGTAACTGTTTGATCAATGCAATATTTGAGCAGTTTGCAGCAGCAGAAACATACTCTGTCTCTGCAGTAGGTTGTGAGATGCATCCTTGTTTCTTGATGATCCATGTGACAAGTCTGTCACCCATGAAGAATGCTCCTCTAGTTGTGCTCTTCCGGTCATCAATATTTCTAGCCCAATAAGTGTCAGTAAAAACCTTAAGTTCAAATTTACCTTCTCTTTTGTACCATAAGCCATATTCCTTGGTATTCTTCAGATATCTTAGAATTATTTTCACAATAGTCATATGTGATTCTCTGGGATTAGCAGAAAATCTAGCAGCTATTCCTACTGCATGTGCAATATCTGGTCTAGTATGTACAACATACATGAGATTTCTAATCATTGATCTGTACAAAGTTTGATTTACCTCTAATGACTTGTCCTCCTTTGTTAGTTTGCATCCATTTTCCATCGATGTTCCAACTGGTATGGAATCTTCCATCTTGAATATTTTTAGTACTTCTTTGATGTACTTGGATTGTGTAATGAAAATGCCTTCATCTTGTTGCATGATCTACAAACCAAGAAAGAACTTGATCTCTCCCAACATAGACATCTCAAACTCTTTGTTCATTTCATTTGCAAATGATTTGCATAGCATATCATTGCCTCCAAATATGATGTCATCAAAAAATATCTCAGCAATCAAAATGTTATCATGAGTATCTTCCTTCAAGTAAAGATTATTGTTTTCACTAGTGCTTACAAATCCAATACTTATAAGATAGGAATGAAGTCTTTCATACCAGGCTTGGGGTGCTTGTTTTAATCCATACAGGGCTTTTTGAAGTCTACATAATATGTCCCTCTTGTCTGGATCAATAAACTCTTCTAGTTGTTCAATGTATACCTCTTCTTCAAGTATTACATTCAGGAATGCAGACTTGACATCCATTTGATATACCTTGAATCCTTTATATGCAGCATAAGAAAGTAATATTCTTACTCCTTCTAGCCTAGAAATGGGTGCAAATGTCTCTCCATAGTCAATTTCATCATCTTGTGCATACCCCTTGCATACTAGTCTTGCTTTATTTCTTGTGACTTCTCCATTCTCATTCAGCTTATTCCTGAATATCCATTTTGTATCGATGACATTCTTGTCATCTAGTCTTGATACAAGTGTCCATGTGTTGTTTTTCTCTATCTATTCAATCTCTTCATTCATAGCACTTATCCATTCATCATTATCTAGTGCAGCATTGACAGATTTTGGCTCATAATCACAAATAAGACATCTTGTATTTAGAGACTTACTTCTGGTTCTCATAACAACCTTTTTATCTCCTATGATATGGTCTTTTGGATGGTTCCTTATGACATATCTTGCAAGTACAAGTATATCTCTTTGTCTATCAGCTTGATCATCATTTTGTTGTTCATTCTGTTCTCCATCAATTTGTGCATCATCTTGAGCAATATTCTGATCATCGGTATTTGTAGCCTGATGCTCATGTGCAATGATCTATTTCTCAGGAGCTCTACGTTGTTGGTAGGGTAGAGTGTCAGGATCCTCATTATAAGTAAACTTATTGTAGTCCTCTAGCTCTTTAGTTCTTTCCTTTTCATTCTTCTCTGCAAATTCATCTATTTTTACATTTACACTTTCAACAATTTTGTTAGAGGCTTTGTTTAGACATTTATAAGCCTTTCTCTTGGTATAATACCCTAGAAAAATTCCTTCATCACTCTTGGAATCAATTTTTCCATTTCTATCATCTTTTAAGATATAATATTGACTGCCAAATTTTTTTAAATAACTTGTACATTGGGTGTGTATCCATACCATAGCTCATAAGGTGTCTTCTTAGTATCTTTCTTCAATTGTACTCTGTTCAATGTGTAAACAACAATACTAATAGCTTCCCTCCACAAGATTTGGGCGATGCCTTTCTCTATCATCAATATCCTTGCACAATCAACTATGGATCTGTTCCTTCATTCAGCAATTCCATTCTGTTGTGGTGTTCTCGGTGCAAAGACCTGTCTTTTGATTGCATGGTCATTAAAAAATTCAATGAATTCATCTTAAATAAATTCCCCTCCTCTATCTGATCTTAAGCATTTTAACTCCTTACCACTATTCTTCTCAACCATTGCTTTGTACCATTGAAACATCTTGAATGTTTCTGATTTATCTTTGAGAAACATGATTGTCATCATTCTAGAGTAATCATCAAAAAAGAAAATTAAATATCTATCTCCATAATAACTCTTTGTCCTCATAGGTCCACATAAATCAGTATGGACTAATTCTAGAATTACATCAGATGTATGGGTTTTTCTTTTAAAACTAGACTTTGTCATTTTACCTTTTTGACAATTCTTACACATGATGTTGTCAGGCTTGGTCATCGTCAACATTTCTCTTTTTGCTAATCTTTATCATGTTGTCAAAATTCACATGACACAATTGTATTTTGTGCCACAACCATATGTCCTCATTTGTAGCAATCAAACAAGTGAAGTTGGTATCATTCAAATAGAATAAGTAACCTTTTGTCTTCTCACCAGTACCAATCAAATTTCCTAATTTATTAAAAATCTTTGCCTTCTTATTTTCAACTACTACTTTGTGACCTGAATTATTCAACTGAGAAACACTCAATATATTATAATTCAATCCATTTACCCAATAATCATTTTCGCATTTTATCTGGTTATTCAACATTATTGTTCCTCTACCTTCAACTAGACAAGGTGTGTCATTACCCATTCTTACTGAACCACCTTTATAATATTCAAAAGTTTTAAAATTTTGCTTATCACCGGTCATATGGTGAGTGCAGCCACTATCTATGATCCAAACATCATTTTTGCTAACCTTAGATATGAGAGGTGTTTCTACATACCTTTCTTCATCATCTAAATCATCCTTTACAGCCACAAACACCATCTCGATGTCTTCATCAGATTCAGTGTCAGTATCATCATCTTTGCATTTTGCTAGGTAACTGGCCTTCTTTCCTTTGTCCTTATAGTCTCAGGCATGTCTTCTTTCTGATTTTTGATAGCTTCTATAATCACCTCTATTAGACTTCTTTTCAAATGATATGTCATTACTTATGTCATCTTTTTTTTTGTTAGTACATCTTGCAGCAAAGTGTCCAATCTCTTTGCAATTAAAACAAACAAGTGGTAATTTACCTTTGTATTTACCTTTGCCTCTCTACATTCTTCTGGCCATAAGTGCTTCAATTTCATAAATTTCATCTTCTTCACTTTCACTATCACTATCTTTTCTCATAGTGTTTTTATGACTTGATTTACTTATTCTCATAGAAGACTTGAATGCAGACTCTAGATTTGGTAAGACACTATTATCAAAGTTGTTCATCTCAAATGAAATCAGTCTTTCAATCAAATTGTCTAGAGTAACATTGCTATTTTCTACTGCTCTCATTTCTTGAATGGCAGATACTCTAATAGCATAAGTAGGCAGTAAGGTTCTTAGAATTTTACTTACCACTGTATCTTCTCATAGTACACCTCCAACTCCTCGGATAGCATTAACTACCTCTTTGATTCTTGTGTTGTATTGAGTGATGTTTTAACCTTCTTTCATTTTTAGATTATCAAACTTTCCTCTAAGGCTTTCTGCCTTGGCTCTCAAAACATTTTTGTCACCACCATGTACAAGCATCAATTTGTCCCACATCTACTTTGTTGTTTTGCAGGTTTTGACATCTTCAAATTCAGCATCGAAGAGTGAGGAAGCAAGTTCTATCATCATGTCATTGTGTTCATGCTTCTCTCTCATTTGTGCAATTGTTGGTGCTCCTATGGGCAACACATATTCAGTTTCTAAGTGTTGAGTAACATCATTACCAATACCTGATAAGTGGAGTCTTATTCTTCTCTGCCATGAAGATAAATTGTCTGTGTTAAACTTGGGCACATCTCGTATGTTCATCTTGTGATCTTTAGCTTAGGTCTTGAAACCTTCCTTTATAAGCACACAAGCTCTGATACCAATTGTTAGTAATAACTAAGAGGGGGGGTGAATCAGTGGCCTCAAAAATTAATCCTTAAATCAACCCTTAAAACTTATGACCACAGATTATGTCTCAATTATCATTTGTCCTACAAGATGAATGCCATGAAATACTTATATCAATTTACTACTTGTCGGATTTCTCTGTCAAACCTCTTTATGTACATTTACCAATAAGCAGTCATCTATTTACCGAAACATAGTAAATATGCAGAGTATACCGATCAATCCAGAATCAACTATGTAAGATACAAAATAGTAAAGAAATGAATCATACACACATAACACATGGATTTTTAACATGGAAACCCTGTAAAGGGAAAAACCACTAAGACCAGTACCCCAAATTTTCACTCTTCTGAAGTGAGCCCTGTTAAGAGCCAACCCTATTAAAGGTTACAAACACACTATTAGGTTTGACCTTGTTAGAGGATTTAGAAATAGTTTGTCAAGTAGTATCTAGCATCTAATGCTACCATTCTTGATCAAACTCTCTTGGTCTTTTAATAGGTATCGGACATATCCAATGCTACTTTTGTGATCAAAATTTTTGATACTCCTTGGGATGTATCTCAATTGAAAAATACTTTTAAGTCCTGCTCGATTAAGAGGCTTATATGCTTCAATGGTTAAATTGAAACACTAATGATCTGTTCATACATACAACTCAATTGCATATTTTCAGATCTATTGTAGGTCCATTACTTCACTGATCAATATAATCAAATATATACCTTTTCTCCACACTTGTTCTGCTCTGTGATGCTTGTCTCACTGTTCGTCGGTGTCTACAAAATCTAGCTCTTCCTTTAGCTTGTTGATCAGGACTAAAATGAAGACTTTCTTCTCCTTCAGATTTCCTTTAGCATCTTTCCTCTTCTCTTGTTCACCCCACACACAAACAATTCGTAATGAATTGAGTTTGTCTCTTATAGATATGATTTCCTCTTTTCTTGGCTTTGTTGATCTTGGCATGTTCAACACTCTTTGCCAATAGATTTAAAGAAAATCTCTAGTCTGATCTCATAGAGATCGTCTTGCCAACTGGACAAAGCACCTTTAAATCAATTACTTATCTCCGACTTTATCTGGATGATTAAAACAATGATACCTATCTATTAACTCTATATTTAGCTTCTTGACAGCTAAGCATTTTTTTCATTTTCTGAACTCTCTATTCTGTTGGTCAACACTTCAGTTTTTCATCGGTGATGACTGACTGTTCTTTTGGTTTGACTTCAGTTGTCATCAGGATCTCCGTCATTGTCTTTTCCATCGGGCAATACTAAAATTTTGTCCATCGGGTTACTCTGTGTTTTGCTCATTGGGAAATACTACAACTCTGCTCGTCGGTAATGTTGTGTATTTGTTCATCAGGAAACACTGTGACTTAGTTATTTTACTTTGACCGTTGGGTGCACTCCATTGGTGTATACAGTCACTTAGTGAATATTTGACTTATATGCATTACTGATAGCATGGTCTTTGATTCATCAATTTTTTGAAGTATTTTGTAGTATTACAATGACCATACCGATTATATCAAGTTAACATCAATGACAATACAATACATTAACTGATTTAATGCCTTGCATGATCATCAACTTAAAATCTTCAAAAATTCAATCAGTTACATCTCATCAATTCCTTGTTCTGTTTGATGGCCTCCAAAATCTAGCTTATTCCATCTTCATTTACGTCCTTGACGCAGTCCCATCGGTCGTTGACAACCCCAAATTGTTTGTCAATATCTCTGGCCCCCTCCCTGAATTCTGCAGTCAATTTCACTGCGTCATGAGCCCAGAGCATCATCTTGGATAAGCGTGACATCTTTCCTCCGTCAAAATCTCTAGCAAACTGGTACCGGGATTCCATCAGCTTGTCAAATTTTCTTAACAGAAAATCTTTCAGGGCACAAGTCCCGGTAGTGAAGGGATCGACTTGTGAAACCCTTTTTACAAATGTTGTGTATAAATCCAAAGAATTCTAGACTCTTGAGATTCTATTCTTTAGGGCCTCTACCAGTTGCTTGTTCACCTCAATTTTGAGGCCAAGTCTGGAGTGCTAGGCCTGGAGGAACTCAAAGGGTTCTTCTCCCAAAATTCATGTCTCTGTAACAAATTCCTCCCCGAAGTTTTTTATCTCTTCTAGTTTGGACCACCACTCCTCATATTTTTCTATATCTTTCTTCCATAAGGAGATGTCACCATTCACTTGGCCCACGAGGTTGTTGGCCTGATAAAGGTCCGGGATGGTCGCTGCCAGGAACTACCTAATGGATTTGATTTTCTTAGCGATCCATGCATCCACAGCCTGTGCCTTCTTTTTCATGGCTCTTAGAGCTTCCGCATCAGCCTGCGGGAGCAGCGTTTCGAAGGTTGAGGCTTCCAGATGGATGTCGGCCAGTGGTTGTGTCAGTTTAGCGAGAAGCCCGAGAAGATTTTCATTCTTTTCTCTTTTTGTAAAGGAAGGAAATTGATATGATGTGTTGTTTGATTAGGGGTGTTATATTTCCTTAACCTTTACATTTAATTTGTAATTTATGTAATGTGATGTGATTATGTAATGTGATTAAGAATACATGGAGAAGGAAGATAAGATGTTCCTCTTTTATCCCCAAATGCACAAATGAAAGATCCAAGTTGATTAACCTAAAAGACGGATCAATGCACAAATGAATCGACCATTCAGAAATGAGAGAAAAGAAGATCTCAAATTCTATTTTATAATTAAGTAGATATGATATATAACAGTAATTGAAAAGAATGAGAGGAAGTACTAACCTTAAAGATTGCAGATCAAAGAATGTTGTTTTCTGAGGTCTGTACTCTATTTCTAGAAAAGCTAAAGTATGATCCGGAACTGGAATGTAGAGACAAAAAAAACCCAAAAATATTTTTTTGATCTGACACTGTCTTAAGAAAAAGGTTGACCTTGACCCACTTTTCTCACCCCTGACCCAATAATCTCGACCCTGACCTGCATAGGTCCGACAAAAAATCTATTCGCGGAACTTGATAGTTCGTTGAAAAGGGTATCTAGATCTGAGTTCAAATCTATAGTCCTGAACCTGTACCTGCAAGAAAAAGAGATTTTTTTGTTGGGGGGAGGGGTTCGCCTTGGTCAAACCCCAGTTTTGGAATTAACCTTAAATATATAATTGAAATTGTAGAAGTAAACAAAGTAAATGCATAAATTCACCTTGCTTATAAAAGTCCTTGTGGAGGATTCGAATCCTTGAAACCACAAGTATGTATGCACCAAAGTCTCAAAATTTTACATATTTAATTATTCATTGAATTCAAAATTTACAATATTATATCTCATTGATTGAGTACTAAAAACAAATTTATAAAAATTGCAATAATATATTTTGATTGTAAGAAATTTCTCGTGTATCTAAAATTACGATATGCAATTCTTTTTTCACAAAGGTTTACAAAAAAAAAATCATTAATAAAGATGTCAATGAGCCCTTAGTCTACTGGTGAAGTTGAAAGGTTCTTAATGAGCCTACCAGGGATCAAGTCTTGTTGAGCGCAAGGCTTTGACATGTAAAAGGGATGAGGTTGAGATCATGCCGAGGTGAATTTGGTGCAATGGATACCCCTTAGTCCTTGGCTCTAAGCTAAAGAGGTTTAGCCTGAAGGCTGATCTTCGTAAAAAAAAACCACTAATAAAGACACTTAATGGTAGTATCAATGAACCAAACCTAATTTTCTATTGTTACACATGACAATGTTCAATTTTCTCTGTCATTGTTGTATTGGTCATACCAACATGCTCAGCTAGGATCACACCTCAACTTTATGTGAATTATCCATAAACAAATAACTTCTCTTACTCTAATGCTTACTCCAACATCCAATGCCACCTTGTATTGGTCGTATTGATCTATGTTCTGACACACCAACATACATGGCATTGGTTATTCTACCTTGAAATGGAATTGTTTTGTCCAAGTTTTAAATCATCAATTTTTACCATATTTAGTTAGCTCAAATGTTGAAGACAATAGTTCTTTTCAATTGGCTTTAGTAAAAAATAAATAAAATGAAACATAAATATTTGTTTTACACTATTCACAAATGTAAACATGTCTATCCCAAGATCCCAATAGTTACAGATTATAGGATGAACAATAAATAACATAACAAATTTAAAAAATAAAAGAAGCACAGAAAGGAAGGAGATTGGTGTTGCCTTAGTGAGGTTATTAAACATCACCTAGGTCGCAGGAGTATCATCAAGCTACTAGAGCTAGAACAATTTGCAAAATATTGAAGTTGCAAACCCAAACTTGCATGCATGTTAGAGATAGAAGCATTTCAAAAATGAAATCAATAGTTAAAATAAAAATGAAAATTGAATATATGCAAACCAAAGTACATGGCCCCACAATGTTACCTTGCAAAGAAGGAACCATGCAATGGTGATGAAGAACAAGTGTGGAAGCATCATCAACATGGAAGGGAGATTGTGAGCGAAACCTAATATGTATTGGTAATAGGATTTTAGTTTCAAAGAACATAATGAACACATTTTGGTTCCTAGCCTGGTAAGATTTGAGAAGACTCTTGAATGAAAGGGGTGAAAAGTTAGCATATTGTGTGAGTAGTAGGAGCATTCAATGAGGGATGCTTGGAATTTACGTGACATATACTAGAGTTGATTGGAAGAGACACATAGTTAATATCTCTATAATTAACTCATAGACATGATGGTAGATGATAAATGAAACCAACTAGATGCAAAGGGTGGTGAACTATTTTCTTCCAGAACATTTTAGTGAGATTTTACTTTAAAAATGTCTCAATAGAAACCTTAGAACATTTTGAATATTCTTCTTAAAACATCACACCACAATTTAAACTTATTTATTTCCTATATGTATCATTACAGCCAAATATATAATTGAAATAAATTCCAACTCATTTCTAAAATAATGAGTATGAACATTGAGTTGTATCAAAGGGGTAGGGAAAAATACAAAAGTTCTAACCAAGAGCTTACAACTATCATTCAATTTTGATTTCCATTTAAATCTAAAAAAAAATATGCAAATAATCAGTCAAATATTAATTGAACTTTCAACTAAGCTACACAATATTTAAATAGTTCAGAATATTATTGGGCTACCTCGAGTCCCACAACTGAACATTTTCAGAAGAAAAAGAAAATCCATACCTGAAATCTATTCATTTTGATTGGTTGATAGAATTGCTTCCTAAGAAAGACTTGAAATCGAAGAATACGACAAACGTGATTATGGAAAGGAATCTCGTCTGCTGAAATTTCCTTGTCATCTTGTAATTGTATATAATATTTGTCACACAAACAACTTTTCTTTAATAAATTCCAGATTTCATTACCATATTTTAATGCCATTTTGGAATTTGTTCTCCTCGTTTACGCCCCTCGGATTGTATATTCAATGTCTCTTCTTCTTCATCTATAAACATGTGGTCTTATGCACAATCTTTGAGATGTATTAAATTCAAAGTTCAAAAGACCCATAATGTAGTTGTGGACATTAGTGTCTGGTGGACATACGAAAATCAAATCCTTTATCAAACGGAATCCTTTGTCAACGGGTGAACCCACAATAGTGGGTTACACTTTTTCGGAGGAAGAAATTCTTCACAAAATCCGCGAGGTGAGAAATTTAGTCGGTTACTTTCGATAGAAAGTGCCCGATTATTTCAATCGAAACATTCTTATTTTCGATTGAAAATACCTTTTTTGCCTAATTTCCATCGAAACTAACTTAGTTTCCATCGAAACTAACTTAGTTTCTATAGAAACTAACTTAGTTTCTATAGAAACTAAGCTAGTTTTGATCGAAACTGACTTAGTTTCTATAGAAACTAAGCTAGTTTCGATCGAAACTAACCAGTGAAGATTTTGCTGGGTTTCAACCCATGCCAACATTAAACTAAGAAATTACTTTCGATTGAAACTAATTAGTTTCAATTGAAAGTCTCTAAATAGAGGCCATTTCCAAAGGCTAACAAAAATTTGCAATTTTCATGGCTTCGAGGCTCAAGAGCTTTGCTCAAATGGAAGAATATGGAGACGTCCTTTTGCATCGCACAAGTGCTCTGAACTAGCTTTCGAACGAATATAGATTTGACAATTTTTGAATTCATTAGGTCTATGTTTTGTGACATGCATCAAATGTAGGTTTTTTATCGAAAATAAACCTCCAAGTTTGACGTTCAATGAAAAATAGTAGAAAAAAGAAATTTTTTTAAAAAAAAAATAACAGTGCCCTCCAACTTCGAGTCTACTTTCTATCAAAAAAATAAATAAATGAATTTTGATAAATACACAACAAGTTATAAGCTATGCAGTCAGGGTATGTCAAAATTACGGTTTACGCTACTTCAAAGGTTCATGAAATATGCAATAATCATGATAATTTCGTCAAACCAATTGCATGCCCTCTGTATGGATGTTACGAAACCAAATTCGAAAGAAGCGTATTGATATCTATTTTAGTATGCCCTATAAAGTCAATGTAACTTTTTGAAAATGATGTTTTCAGCAACATAGCAGTTTTAGTGGGAGAAAAAAAAAACTATTAAGATCAATTCAAAAATATATATTTAAAATCTAGACAAAAAATCCTAAACGACTCTAGTTTACTTCATCTTCAGATTTGAAACGGTTTAACGACAATATGCATCCGAATCTGAAAGTTTCTTTCAAAATGTAGACTTAACTGTCTGTTTAGGCAAAAAAGTGTAACCCACTATTGTGGGATCACCCCAACTAAAAAGTAGAGAAAACAATACATGTATAGTTGAACCTTGATAGTAACATTATAATATGTGCACAACTTGTGAAACATAAGAAAGGATAGATGGTTTCTTAAATTTAAATAAAATCTTAACTTATATTAAATTTTTAAATAGTTTTAAAAGGAAAGGGCGTGTCTACTCTAATTATTGTCCATTCTATATTTGTAAATATTTGATCTTTAAATATATTTTTTTAAGATTGTTAAATAAATCACTAAAATTTTACAAATATATCAATGCATGTTCATAATAAAGGATTATTCAATCAATAAATATAAACAATAATATACATTTCATTTCTAATATAAGATAAATTGTATTAAAATATCTATTTTTATATTTTATTAAAAACTTTAATGTTTACAATTACCACTCAATACAAGTGGTTCAACACACACACACACACACACACACACACACACACTCACTTAGAACTTATAAATATTATCAGAAAAGATATATTTTAAAATAATAAAAAATACATATATCAAACAAAATGATGAGTTCTTATATTTAGCCGATAGGCTTTCCTTGTGGGATTGCTTGCAACGGGAAGTTGTCTCACACCTGAAAACCACTATCAGTAAATGGTTTTGGGGCTGCCAATAAATAGTTTTAGGTGATGGTTTACAAGCAATCCTTCGGCACGCTATATGGTACAAATAAATATGATATTTTTCCATCCTAAGCAATAGACAATCTATCTTGCAAGCCGATAGAGATAGCTCACATACTACTCCTGCAGTATTTAATTTTCATTTAATCTTTACAATATGCAGGTGAATTATTGGTCGCAGAGTGCATTCATTAATATTTAAAGATTGCCTCTCCTCCACACAATTTGACAAGCCCTTCAAATTACACTTCCCTACAAACTATTTACAACAATACACATAAGGAGTCGTGGCAAGCTCAAAGATGACTTTGACAATTTTACCTCCACCAAAGCCACTTATCTGGCGCAGCCCTTGTTGTAGTTATCAGGTATCCTGATGAGGATAGAGATAGTAAAATCATGTGAAACCCATTTTACATAATGATTGCGCTGAATTCTCCATGCCTGGGATTCAAAACTCTGACCACCAAACACTATGCTCTTGCTCCCCTTCACCGACCCCAATCTCCTCTTCGTCCGCAAACATTTATTCTTCTTACCATTACCTTCAACATGTCCGACAGTCTCCATGACATCTCCACGCTTAGGGTTTTCAGAGATCAGTGATCCAGCAACACATATTGAACTAGCAGCATCTCTCGCTCCAGACCAAGGCACAGTTACAAGACGGTATCGAGATCCCTTTCAAATAGTAGGGCCTCCCGTAGCAGATCGTGATTCAACAGTCTAGAGACTCCGGGTGTGACAGACGCAGTTATTCCTGTTCGTGGGGATCTCCCAGCAAGCAGCGCCCTACTATCTATGGGGCCCATGATATGGTACAGATAGAGGCGACGCCGGTAAAGGAGGATACTCGAGAGGCCTAAGATGTAGTATAGACCTCAGTCTGTGGCCCTACGGCCAGTTCGGTAGGCCTTTGTAGATTGTCCAGTCCGATACTATGGATTGTCCAGTTCGAGCTTGGGCTTCCGTAGCTGCTGTTCCAGCTCCTGCCCCTATAGTTGCTGCCCCAGCTTCCGCCCAGCTTTTCCCCCACTTCTTGTCTCTGTCAGTGCCTCTCCCCAAGATCTTGCACCGCATCCTTTCTCCAATTCCAGCAGATCATTGGAGTGAGTTAGGGGTAGCGGCTCCAATCAAGGCCCAGGGAAGCAGTCTTGATTAATTGTGTCATCCAAACATGCAGCGAGAATAAGAAAATATCAGTGTCCTCCCCGTTGAAGAAGCATCCAGACCCTGTCAAGCAAGGCACCAAACCGCGACCATTCATTGTATTCACTCGCACCCTTCCGGCTGAAACTTGGGTGTCCCATTCGAATACGTTTTGGCAGAAAAATGAGACGTCATATTTTAGTTCAAATCTGTCAATAAAATTCACCAAAAATGGCATGGAGATATCTGAATCTTAGCGTCTTAGCACATTATCGGGCAGTAAGCACTAACATTACTGATTTTTTTTTTTCATTTTACTTTTCTCTCTTTCTAGCAGGGTTGCGAGAAAGTACATGGAAATGAGAAGGCTAATAAAAAAAATTTATTTGTGTGCCAGAGAGATGGCCATCCATTTCTTCTTCTATTACTTTAAAAGAACATGTTGTTGTCCACCATAAATGTATTATTTTTCTTTATGCAAGTAAATGTGCTATTTTTTTCTTATCGTTTTGTTATTTCTAAATTTGATTGTTGTTACTTTTTGTTACAAATATAAATATTTTCAGATCAGGTGATCTATTATCACAATGATAGAGCTCAAAGAGATTTAGAATGATTAGTTTTAAACTAAGACCAACTAAAATGTCTGTCTTGTTGTTCTTTTTAATTTGTTTCAATTTGCAACTAAGATTAGGGTATTAGTAGTTGTTATAGAAAATATTTTTAATTCAATTCTTCCCAGCAGCCCATAACTCCACTACACACTTGGAAACAATGTAACATCACAATAATTAGGGTCCAATCAAACATGATTCATTACCTAAAAGGGATTTCTTATGCCGACTATGTTGCTGATGGCTATGAAAATATAATTAGTAGAGTGTAATCTATTAGGTTCTTTAAATTAAATTATTTTTTAATAGTTTCTTTAATTAATGTGTTATAACTATAATAACAATATGACTACAAAAAAATGAACACAATTTATAATACCGATTTTAGAAATCAATGCAAAAAAATAAAAATAAAAAGTGGATGCAGGACGATTTAAAAGATCTCTATTTGTACATTTTCATTGCAGTTCTAAATGTCCACATACATGTTAGACATTAAGTTTCCACAATCGAATCTAGAAGTAATCGATGACATTTGCATACATGTTGTCAAGGTAAAGAAACAAAAATTGACATATTTGCAACTATCAATCAATTGTGTTGTGGCACTTAGAATTGAATTAATTGTGCAGGGTACAAGTTTGACCAAAACAATTATTGTCATATTGCTATCAAGATTCAATTGTGTAGATTTTGAGTCAAACACATTGACCCATGATTCATGAGTAGTGTGTAGAGTTTGAGTCAAACTCGTTGACTCGTGATTCATGAGTAGTAGTTCAAAAAAACTCATCTTTAATGGGAATGAATGGAACACTTAGAACTCATTGCATCTAGGTGATGCTCACAGAGGTGAAAGCACTAGGCCTTCCCTACAAGTCACTCATCCTAGTACTACTTCAGCTCAAGCACGCTTAACTACGAAGTTTCCTCCATGGTTAAGCTCACTTTGCTTCAACCCCATTTTCAAAACCTTCAACAAGTTTTGTGCCTTATTAACAATTAATTAGAAAGCCCATTAATCTCATCAATTGGTAAGTAGGAGACAATTTCCACAACAAGTTAAATTGTCATATTGCTATTAGGATTCAATTTTGTAGATTTTGAGTCAAACTCATGGACCCATGCGTTTGATTCATCTGTGTAGATTTTGATTCAATTATGTAGATTTTGAGTCAAACTCATTTTCTCCTACTTATCAAGAAGAACTATGAAAGATAAAAAAAAATGGTTTATAATTTTATTTAAATATTTGTTATTTGATTGTGTTTTTTAGTTCATACAAATTCAATATTATACATTAAAATTTATTTAATATTAAACATATTTTGTAATAATAATTTTATATTGATTTTGAGTCATTTTTCTTTATAAATATTTTAAAAAAAAATATTTAATATAATTTATTTTTTATTTAAAAACATTTCTTTTAGTTAAATGTATTTTGATGACTCAAATCATTTCAGAATTATACAATTATACACACTTAGAAATATTAAAATTAATTTTATTAATTAGTAAGTGAAGAATTTTTTTATAAAGCTTAAATTAAGTAAAATTATAGAGTAGTTGCATGTGGACGAATAAAGTAAATATGAAGATACATATAATATATTAGAATCTATTTATAAATAATTAGTTTTCTATATAATTGTAATAATTAATATAAATTGTATATAAAAATATTATATGATAAAAGGAAAAAAGAAATATGAGTAACTTTGAGTAATGATATATGTATTTTAACATAGTATATTTGTTGTGTAAGTTTTAATATTTTTAAACATATTATAATAGAAACCTCGAAAATATATGTCATTAGATGACAAAAAAAGAAACTACTAACTATAACATATTGATATTACTATAGTAACATCTAATAACTTCAAAAAAATGTCTCACATGAAAAATCATACTTTAACAATATGTCACAACATATATAAATTTTAACAATTATATAATTAATTATACAAAATTAAAATGTATTTGACTTTTTAAATATCCTATCAGCTATCCCTTGAACCTCTTATATTATACTAATTAAAAATGTAGATGAAACATTCACTCTACAACATTTTAAGTCTTTATATTTATAACTATCATTTATTCTTTATAACAAACATTTGTCACTTTCATCTAATATTATTTTTTACCTATCATGAATCTTAAGATACTATCTTTTAAAAGTAATATCAAATTTTTAAAAATAAACTCCTATCCTATAATCTAATATTAAAACAATCCAAAAAAAAACAGTTCAAAATTGACCTTCATTAAAGAATTATATAAATTTGAAAATAGTCCCATTAAAAGAAGGCGACCTTTCCACGCGTTTTCTTAATTTCTTATCTTTCAGTGTACCTCTCATCCAATCACATAGCGACATTCTAATTCGTACTACCCAGAATAAGAATGGACATAAGCATTAGAAATTCTGTCCCCTTCACGACTCCAAATAAGAATCGAGCCATACTTAAATGCGTACCGAACCTGGAAGTTACTTGGAAACTCCTCCCAAGACAATAGTGCTCTTTGCATTATTACTACTTAAATGGTTACTGTTCAGTTGCGCGAACCCTCTTCCTACTTCTTCTCCCTATTTTTACCAAATTTGAATTAAATTCCGATATGAAACACATCTCAGCGGAGTCTCCATGTTCAAAACTATAGAGCACATTGTTACTTGTTTGGAATACAACTGTGTGAATTTTATAAATGCTGATTCCTGAACGAATGAAGTTGTATGCAATATTATTTTCTACTCATTTTTGTATTATCTTGATGATCAATCACGAAGTGTGACCCAGATCTTGATGTCAACATTTAACACAAAATGAAATCTATAAATAAGCACAATCAATATTATGAAATGTTAAAAGTACGAGTTTAAATTTTCTAAGATTGATATTCAATTCACTGTTAGATATTGATGTTAATCTTAACATGCAGTTACAATTTATAATAAGAAATTTTATAAATTGGAGTTTAATAAATTTTCATAGATAGTAACTTCTATAGTTTAATAATATCAGCTGCTCTAAAAGTTATACAAGTCTGTTACTACTATTGTCAAGTCTGAATATCTGATTTTGATGTTGAGTAGGAGATAAGAACTGTATATCCAAGCATGATGTACAATTGTTTTGAATCAATAATACGATGTCTTTTTGTGTAAAATAAAATTATCTGCTTGTTGTTACAAATTCTGTAGCAGACCATGTTTATTCGCTGCGTAATTTAAAAAGTAGAAGATTCACATCAATTCAATTTAGTATTATTATAATGCTGAAGTAAAATCCATCACAATTGAAGCAACTCACAGTGCAAAATACAAAACGGAATTCACTAACAAACTTGCCGTTTCCAACAACTCACAAGAAGAAACAAAAACAAGTAGGTTTGGTAAAGAATTGCCTGTTTGTTTATCCATCCTCATTCGACTACCTGCCTTAGTCCACAAAACCCGTCTGCCGAAAAACGGCGTCACGTAACGGCAGGGCTTAAACATCACACACTAAGCTTTGACCTAGTGTGTGCTGTCCCCTATGGGCCCACCTCTAATTCACGTTTCTGTTTCGCGGGTCCATTTCTGTTGATACACAACACAAACATACTTTTTGAATTCCCGTTTCCGTTTCCTGGCATCACTGTCATGGTTATTACTGTGGCGGTTAAGTATTAACTTTTTTTTCAAAAATCAATTTCCCGCCCAACAAGCAGTTACAGTCATCTAAAATTTGATATTTCTTTTATAACTCTATCTCCCGCCCACCGTCCAACTCAACACCATTTAAAAGCTAAACCCAACGCACTGTTTGGGAGGGCAAAGAGCAAACACAATGAATTGATTCGCCCAACTTTTTGAAGGAGGACGTCTGATGTGCATTGATAACAGTTCTTTCCGTTTTTCTATTTATGTAAGCTTCTCTTATGTTTTTCATAAATCAACTTTATTTGCAAGATTAATTTTATAAATGTTATTTCGGAAAAGGATCCTATAAATGTGTTTCAAAGATTTACAAGGATTACATCTCTTTCTTCTTTCTTTCTTTTTTTTTTGTGTTAATTTAGCAACACTTTCCTCAAGTTCAGTCATGGTAAAATAATAGGAATCCTTAACCTTCCTATTTGTTCGTTCCATTGAAAATTTTTATTCATTGGTTTAAGAATTATATTATTTATTAGAGAGCATTCTATTTTATATTAGATATATTAAAAAAAAATATTAATAAGAGTTATTTATGATTATATGCATTTAACATGATTATTTCGTAATTATTTAATATAATTAGATTCATTTCATTTTATTTTGAAATTATTTTATTTATGTAAATGTCAGAATTTTGTAAAACTATATATTTAAAATTAAACTTTTTAATTCAGATTATATTATTGTAATATGTATGAAGTTGGTTCAAATAAATAACATAGTTAGAGCATATATAGTAAAACTCTGAACATTTATATGTCTAAATTAAAAAGAAAAATCATTATAAAATTAATAAATACATGTACACATTCATAATAATATAAAAAATATTAATACTTTGCCAAATTTTTTACATCTATGACTTGTAAAATGTGTTGCAATATTTTATTGATATTTTTTTTATATCAAAACTTATAACAAAAAGTGCATAATAGAAGGTTTGCGACAAAACAATAATTACTTAGTATACATGATCCATTGGAGCACATGAGAGAAACTAGCAACAACTAAGAGATCAAGTGAAATTTCTAAGCTCGTATTATTAATAGTTATAAGAAGCTTGTGAAAATGCTCCCTTGAAATAATTTGATCCTTCGGATGAGGTTTGGTCTTGGGACACTTGGTCCATGTGCACTATACTCTTGGCTTGCTTCTCACTTTTAGAAATAATTTTCTTATGTCAATACTTGATGTTGAGCAATTAGTAGTGTTGAAAAGAACCTTTGACAGTTTGTTATAAATAAAGGAAACACCAATGACTTGCTAACAACTCAGAACGGTGGTCGATGCATACACAAAAACATGCTAAGAATATGTATAAGAATGTTGATGGAATGTCAACTCGTATGTGACTAAGACTAAAATTGATGTGACGATATGTGGATGCAAGATGCTAAACAATCAATGAACCTAAATGACCTAGGATGATGTCCTTTAAGATAAGTTATAGACACATGACTTGAGAGCTTTAATGTACAATTTGATGAGCAATGAATATATCTCACGAAAGTTGGCCTAAGAAGTTGGAAATCTATAATTTAAACAAAGAGAAACTTAGTCTAGGGGGGCGGACTTACTATATTTTGGATTATTTTGGCTCTGTAATTATGGATTAAGCATATTCAAGAGATGAATTTAAATTTAGGGTCAACTAGAGGATAAAATGAGTCAAACTAAGTGATAAGACATGCATTTACAACATCCACACAAATTGGTGTAAAATAAAGAGGAATGATTGTGGGGTATGCACTTGTATGCCTTACATTTTTCTTAAATTTTGGTATTTCCAAAATTTTAAGCAACCATTTTAAAATGGTAGCAAGAGAGCTAAATAGACAAGAAAAGGATAGAGTCTTGTTCTCCTGAGCGAGCTCCCCCTTTGTCTCTAATATTTAGTAGGTGTCCATTGGTTTTCATTCATCAAAGAAAATAATAACTTGTGAACAAAATAAGTTCATATAAATTGAGAATAGAATAAGTAATAATATGCTTGGCTCTGTGTTACATTTACTATGGAGTTGTCATAGATCAAAGAGAGCAAAAATACAAAATAATAGGGTATTTGTAGATAGTGATAAAAACTAAGCATGGTCAAGTAAATGAATTGAGTAGAGAGTGCATACCAAGTGTGTACTTACCTATGTGTGTGCAATTAATGTGCACAAAAGATACTCCCAATTTACCCAATAAAGATAATGATGGACATATAGAACTTTTAAAAAGAAATAATATATTCCTCCCAAATGGCAAGACTAAGCAAAAACAATAAAAGAACATGAAATTGACATATATAATACAATACTTTGATATGAAATCAAAATTATATTATAGAAATATTGTTCATAAGCTAGTAAATAATGTTTGTGTACTTAGGTGGTAGTGGGTCTATCTTAATAGGGCCAAATAATGTATCCTAGAAATCAGTGTGCCTAAGGAATTGTCCTTCGTGATGCATATGATAATGGAAATGATGGATGTTAATGAAATGTCTTTCTATGAACAAATTTCATATGAGATATCACCCCTTGCATTTATATTCTATTTTATGCACCTATTTTTAAAAAAAATTAAAAGATGTTTCTTTGTTATAGCATTGAGTATTAATTAATATTTTCAAGTGATATTTGTTGATCTTTAAAAGCCTTTAAGTAACTTTTTTAATATTTTTAAAAATATAATTTTATCCTTCTTAGAAGAAAGACAATTGGATTGACAACATTGTCGATCAACAAATCTCCTTTTAGATTTATTTAGTAAATAATTAAAGTGTTAGAATTATACACCTATTATTTAGTGTAGGATTTGTTCTTACTATAAATCACAAATATCTTGATCGTGCACTAACTATTTAAAATATTTCTTTATTAAATAAATTGTAATAGAAATAACGCTATCAAGTTGCATAAAATGTCCATCTAGGAAGTAAAAGGTAAAACTTTCAAGCTATATGTAGTAATCTAATATCTATTCTAACATTGGACTATGTCATTTAATAGTTAAAAAATTATAATATATTAATAAGTAAAATATAATTGAATGATAAATCATTAACTATGCTGCAAAATATTAATGAGGGATCGCACAATCTGTAAGGTCCCTCCACTATCTTTTCAATTATTACAACTCCTCATGTGTTGGCAGGTAGTGAATTCACCTAAAATTGGTCTGGTAAACCAATAGCCCCTATTATGATTAATTGGCCTTAAGAAACCCTAAATCAAAGGCTTTAATTACTAGACCCTAATTATGAGAGCATTTAATCAAACTTGCTTAAATAATTAAACATTACTTGTTGAATCAAATTGTTAATCAAATCTCAAATCACTTAATTTCTTAGACTATTGAGTTCAATTAAAATTTCTAAACCCCTTTTAATTAAATGAACCCATTCACACATCCTCACACATGTGTGAGTACTCAAAATTCAAATAAAAGCAATTAAATGGAAAAATTACCAAATTTGTCTCATTCTCCGTCAAACAAGCACAAAGTTGACCAATCAAGATCATTTTACTTGGATCAAACACACATGGATTGAGAGAAATTGCATCTCTACCGCTCTTATCGGTTGAATCTGGACCATTCATTCCACCAAATTTCCTATAAAAGGAATAGCTCTCTTTGGTCAAAAGGGAGGTGAATTTTGAGAAGTAAGGTTAAAGTGCTTGTTTTGTTCTAGGTTTTGTGCATTGTTCTTGCCTCCATCTCCATAGTAGCTTAATTTTCTTGCACTTCGACTCTAGCTTCCATTTCTAGTTTAATGGTGGCTTCATTTCTAGTTTCATTAATAGTTTGTAATGGCTTTCTTAACTGCATTTCATGGTTAATATGCATTTAGTGCTTATGCATTGCATTGTCATTTTCAAGGTTTTTGAGAGCAAAGTATGCAAGTTCGTGCATCTTTTCTCATTTCATGGAATCTTTCATTGTGAAGTTGTCTAGTCACTGAATCTCCATGCCAATCTGATGAGTATTTTTATAGAATCAAACTCGCTTCAACTAGGAAGCAACAGGCCGCCCTTGAGGGTAGTTTGTGCAATGATTTTGATTTTGATTTGATACTAACCCCTTGAATTAATGGTTTATTTAAGTGTTTGGTGTTGAATATTGAATGTCACAATTTACCACACAGACAGGTAGACTCCACCATCATCAAGTTATCCAAGTGAAATTTATGGACTAAGCTTCCTCCACCTGAATAGGCCATGTGTTATGCATTATTATGTCATCTAATTAATACATTACTAGAGGAAATATCTTAGAAGCAATGTGGTTAGACTGTAATATTATAATCTCACCTCATGTAGCTTGTCCATGCAGAGTGATTGAAAGAGGATTGTAGGATGTATCAACAAGCCCTAAGTCATCATCTATATATGGATAATTAGGATGTTATTATATGAAATAAAATAAAACCAAAAATAATTTTGTGTGTGCGTCAAGGTTAGTTATTGATCTCTAAGGTTGTCTTTTGCCTTATTTTTCATTATCAAAAAAATGAAAAGATGTAGTTATCCTCACTATCAAAGGTTTAACATGGCTAAAAGTAAACATCATATAATGGTAAGTATCACCCGAACCTAACAAATTACTATCCTTGGGATAAATCAATAAGCACTTATGTTGATATCATTAGAATTAGAATATTTGGTTGATAGTTCAATGGTTGGTCATTATCATTTAGTAAATTATGGTATATTTTGAATTTGAGATGGTTCATTGCAATATCATAAACACAATAGAAGTAAGAATTTATCCTCTTTATGTTGATCTAGACTATTACTAATGTGGCTCTAAAATACTAGTAGAATGTTCTGTTCTAGGGAATGAAAGTACAATTGACAAGGGGGAGTATTAAATCTAATATTTAAATTACTTTCATTCCTATTGGGAATTTCAAACATAACTAGATTTGAATAGACATGGTTACAATTTTGATAAATAGAAATATTGTGGCTAGTATTGAGTTGCAAGGGTTACTGACATGAATCTACTTGATCTGGGGCTACATGGAATCAAATGTATGTGTGGAAGGAAGTCACGGATATGTAGTTTCTAATTTCAAGATTAAAGGAATTTTTGAATATTTAACATTATTTTCTTATCATGAGGAATTAACACTAGGTAAAGGCTATAGGTAAGTGATTGGCCAATGGGAAGACGAGGGATCAACAAAACCATTATCACCCAACTTCATGAGCAAGAAATATAAGGGTGTTGATAGAAATATGGGATGGAGTTTATTTAGGTGAGTCAAAAGTCGTAGGTTGTAAAAGATGAGTGTCCTGAATGTCTTAAATAGTTGTATCCAATAGGTCACTTTTGAAGTTATTTTTTACAAGAGAGAAAAGTCAAAATTTAGTTCATCATGAAATTTTTAAAACCCTAATTCATATACTTAGGGTTAGGGCACTTGTTGAACATATTCTAGAGCTGATTAGGGTTGTTTTTTAGGGGATCTCAATTGGTTGTTCTGCAGAGGAATAGAAGGAAGTATGGATGAAGGTTACAATTGATTATATTCCCTATGGAGGCTAGATTTTAAGAGGCAAGCTCTTAGTTTCATTCACTCCTTTGCATGAGTTTGTGTAATTATGGAGTAAGAGTGATGAGATTTTGGTCCCTGTGGGATCTTCCTATTTCTTTGTTGGTATTGTTCTCTAGTTTCTATCATGTGAACTCAAAATGTGGTTAAAAAGTGAAAAAAATTGTCAAGTGTCCTTTTAGTATGTGTAATTTTGGGGAGTTGAAAGGTGTAAGGGTTTGTGTATGTTATGTATGTATTGATCAAGATGTTAGGGTTGGGTGGTGATCCTATTGGACTTGGGGGGTTGGATAGGATCTCAAAGGATCCATGATGTCATATGGCAAGGTGGTGAGCATATTTCTCACCATTGGCCTCAAGTTCACTATTGGTATGGTTGAAAATCTTGCAATATAGGCTTTGGAAACAATCCAGACTCATGACATGAGCATGAGAAGTACTATGGAATGTCTATTTGGGTCCACAAAGAACTTATACACAAAGTTTTAAGTTAGTTGTTCTTGTGATCTCTCTCATTTCTATGGTCAAATGACGTAACAACATAAAGGAAAAAATATTTGAACCTAGATATGAGTTATAATCTTTTTTTTTTCTATTCTCTTCATTCTAGTTGGTACTGTCATCTATATAAAGAATGATACAAAAGTTTGGGTTCTTAATATACTGATATTTGTATTGAGATTAGGTAATTCCATAAAAGTTGTATACATGTTATTCCTTCATGTCTCTTGTAATACAATAGGAATACATCTTAGCTGAAATTTTTGTCATTTTCGAAAATGAATGTGAAGGCATCTGTATAAGCAAATTTGAATCAATGTAATGGATTTGTGTCTTTTGGTGATGTGTAATTTGTCAATGAGCATATCATTGTTTTAGAAGGAAATATATAACTTTATAGATAAGAAGTGTGGGATGTAGTTAAAAATAAGCATTTAACACTTTTGCAATGCACATATAGAACCTCCTCCGTTTGAAGGATAAATGTATATATCTAAGATAATGTTAGAAGAGAATTAGTACCGCTATGATGAGTTGTATCATGAGTAAAAAATGATTTGAAAAAATATACTCCTTTCAAGTACCTAAGATGAAAACTAGAAAAGTATATATATACTCTTACTGGGTCCGTCCAAAACTGCTCCTCAACTGCCCCTCTGTGCTGTTGAAATCCCTCCAAGGAAATAGAATCAATAATTACACTGCATTAAGAAAAGCAGTAGTATAAAGGAAGGGGTGAAAACAGAAAGACTGCATGAGCCCATAACCTTAGCCACTCATTGACGCTCTCTAGCCGCTAGAAAAATTATTATGTGAAACTAGATATTTGCCCAGTGTTGCCCACTTCATCCTGCGGGGCATGTACCAGAGACTAGAGATACCATTACACTGCAATCCTCAGAAAAACAAATATAATAAAGTGCGAACTTTGAAAACTCAATATCGCGCTAGCAAGAGTTCCAATTTCCTGCGAAAGCTAATATCATCGAAAAATATCGCTTGAAAATATCACTTCAAAGTTACTGAAAGACTTTTAAAGATCGATAAAATTATATTTTAAAAAATAACAATTCTGTAAAATTTATCTCCCAAATAAAGTTGATGCAGAAAAAACATAAGAGAAGCTTACATAAATAGAAAAACGCAGCCTCTGTGTAGCACAGGAGTGAGGGATTGAGTTATAGAGAGCCTTTCAAATGCCATTTTTCAATTCTGCCCTAATCTTATCAAACTTGCAGGTGTCGGGCAGCAAAAGTCGTGTATTGTGGGAAGTGTGTCACCAATTGACATCCCCTTTCTCCTGTTTACGCCATGCTTTCATAGCCAGAGAACTGTCATCAATGCATATCACGACGTCCTCCTTCCAAAAGTTGGGCGAATCATATTCATTGTAATTGCTCTTTGCCCTCACAAACATTGTGTTGGGTTTATTTTTTAAATGGCGTGAGCAGTTGGACAGTGGGCGGGAGATAGAGTTAAAAAAATATCAAATTTGACAGATGACTGTAACTGCTTCTTGGGCGGGAGCCAGATTTTTTTTTAAAAGTTAAAACTTAACAGCCACGGTGATGACCATGACAGTGATGCCAGGAAACCGTAACGGAAACTCAGAAAAGTACGTTTATGTTGTGTATCAACAGAAATGGACAGACAAAACAGAAGCGGGAATTAGAGGTGGGCCCAAAAAGGACAGCACACACTAAGTCAAAGCTTAGTGTGTGATGTTTAAGCCAGCCCTCACGTAACATTCTGAGATCTCTTCCTTTCAGAGTTCGGCCAAATCCTTCAACTACAGAAAAACTTTTATCATTATTCTTATCATAATGAGCAATAAACTCGTGAGGAGGCCTCACAACCATTTCATCGTCCTCGTCTTGGAAAGATTGAGATATTTTGGTCGGCGGCCAATTCGGAACATTCACAGGCGCTGATTCACCCATTCTCTTTTCTCCCTGTGGAAATATGTTTCTCCAAGTAGACTTTCCCTTACATTTCGACGACTGTACAATGCCAAACGAATCGGATTCGAAGCCATTTTGTTCAGCTTCTTTGTCTCCCCAGAAGATGTCTTGTTCGTGGAGCTCCTTCAATGTCTCCTCTCTTTGTTCCCCCGCACTTTCAGCTATGCACAGAAGCACTTCGGCGCGGTACAAGTGGGATTTGAACCCGCGACCTTCTCGATCTCCATTTTCGGCCATTTCGTTTGCACTACAATTCTGAAAAAATAATCAACAGGACCAGAAATAAATGTATTAGAGAAACATTAGAAGCAGGGATTAATAGATAAGCGTAATGGTTCCTCTATATATTATAGAAAGAGAGGCAGTCGGACTAACGAAGAAACTTGTGCTGGAATTCGGGATTTATTTTTGCATATGCCGTCTTCTTCACGTTTCCCGAATGGAGCACAACACTTTACATATGCAATTTTTTTTGGCGTGGAGGTATAAAATGGTGTTCCGCGTAAGTCACCTATCGGCATCCACGAACTTTCTGGATTCTTTTCCAAGCCTAAATGGGTTTGCAGGCCAATGTACTCTATCTTGAGCCGTCCGATCTGTGTATCTGACGGTTTGTCTTGTCTTTGATGCACACTGTACTTCACCGAATCTGTCGGTAAACAAGCTTATCTTATAACACGCGAAGGGAGGGAACAAAAAGGATGCTCTCCATTTCTTACCTTGGACGTGTCAATCCTTTACATTTTTCCAACATTTTCTTTATTCCCAAATATCGAAGAAGACTTGTTTTTTATGGGGCCCCACTTACAGAATAATGTTTATTTTCTCTTTGAGAAGGGACGTCGAAATCATTTGACCGTATTAATTGGACGGTTAAGCAGTCACAAACTCGGCACAATAGAATTGGGATATGGCATTAGGGGGAAGGGTCCAATAGCTAATTTCACGTGTTTAATTAAGGTAGGAAATGATATTGGATTTTGATAAAAAAAAATTAAGTGGTTTTCGTATACAATCTAATTGTTTAACTGTTTAAAGCTAAGGTTTCGGCTTCTGGTCAGTAACAATGCACTTCAAGGAGACATTATGCGCGAAAGGCTCAAAAATTGTTGATTGATACTTGACCTCCATTGCACCAATCACCACTCACTCTAATTGCCACAAATCACCAGTGGCGTGGATAGATGTCCTAGTAGTGATTCACAAATCTCTACAAGTGGTGCACAAATGAACCAATCATAGATTAAAAAAAAAAAAAGCTAAAAAAAATGACTAACTATTGGTATATAAATGATCCATTACTGGTGACTTTATTGCATAACAATGAGTGAACGGTTATTTGACCTTGATCTACTACTAATCCCTTTCCGGAATGTTGAAAATGAACTTAAACTCCTCTTTATACCAACTAGGTCACCTGCATCTTGTTAAAAACTCAACTTGTTTATAATATAAAATGCAAAATGGCCAGTGAACGAATGTTTGTAATATAAAATGCGAAATGGTGAATGAATGAATGGCGTGTCGATTTGTTTTGTGTGGGTGACTTAATTACGTAGTTGAAGGGCACTTAGGAATTTTACCCTCCAGCTTTAGGGTTAGGAAAAAAGTACAAAAAAAACCAAGATAAAGACAAAAATTACAAACTCAAAGATTCAATAGTTTTATTGCGCTATGTTCATGACAACATTAATGCTCATTGGGCAACTTTTATTGACTTTGAGGCAATATTTCTTGACTGTGGTCCCATATTAAATATATGGTTGTGTATATTTATGTTTATAGTTGATAGTTGTAGATCTTTAATATTATGGTTGTAATATTGGTGAATATGGTTGAACACCATAATGTAACCTCTCTTTCATTTTTCTATATAATGGATGCTCTTGCTCCTATTTCTCTAAGACAATTTGGGCTTTTACATATTTCTTTGTTTTATGATCGGCAGATCATTGATTTAGTTGCCTTCATTTCAAATATCAAACACTCACTGTCTAATCTGATAACCATAAACACAGACTATATATATATAAATAATGACGGTGAATTAAAAACCCCACACGATATAGCGATAGGTGAAAACTTATATCGTGCTGATAAGGGCGACAGTTACACTATGCTGGAATGGGCTAATGATTATGTTTGCAGTGAAACCTTCACCATTATCACTTAAAGAGAAATCAATAGTTGCTTATTAGTGAAATGCAATTGTGGATAATGGTGATGTTTGCATTATGATGGAATGAGTTAATCTTAACGAGTATAAACTTTTCTATTAAATAATCTGTCTTCTTTTTGTGTTAGAAGAATCAATATTTGGTGAAAGGAATCTTGGGTAAGCAATGTTTACATTAGGTTGGACTGGATTAATTTTGATAAAATCATCACAATTAAATAATTTATTAAGCTTAAATTTTGTAGTTAAAAAATAGCAATTGTACTTTAAATTTTTCAGTTAAAAAACAATTATATTTTTAATGAATCAATAATTGAGGCGGCTATAAACATCATTTCTATGAGCTATCCTCAATCTACATCAAGGTAAATTAAGAAATATCGAGGCTATGACCATCATTTATGTTTTGAAATTACTTGACTGAACTAAGAAAAAAATGTGCGAAAGTATTGAGGAGCCCAGCAAGAACATCAAGGTATTGTCTAAATAGCAGACTAAAACGTAAAACATAATAAGGAAGTTGAAAAAAAGTTGAAAAAAAAACTAAGTGTCCCCCTTGGTAAGAAATACGTTTTAGTCTGCTGCATAGACGTTTCCGAACATCAAAGGCATTGATCGTCCTGTAGCAGTACTAGTTGAATTAATTATTGTGTCCACGGTAGCACCCAAGCATTTTCATTGGATGAAAGATGGTATCCATTAACGCTAAGGAAGAAACTTGAATCATAAGAAAACACAGCTAAAGTGCAAGCGCAATGAATCTTCTACACACTTTTAACTTGCACTATAATCAATCTTAATTTTCTTTTCCGTCATTGCATAGAAAATAGCTTAACGAAATAACTTTTATTATAATATACTTCCTCTCTAATGGGTATCGTCTTTCTCACTAATATCTTTCTTCCGTTACGAAACTACTCTCAACCGGAATATTTTGTGTATATACATTGTCCTTGGTTTAATTGTTGTTTCGCTTCAATCACCGATCAATTTTGAAGAAGATAGAAGCCTTTCCGTCTTTTTTCTTTGTAGGAAAGATAGGCATGATGATTGGGAAGCGTTGCTGTATACACCTATGTTTTGTGGGTGTGTTTTTTTTTTTCGAATTCTCGGGAAAATGATATCAGAAGCTTGGCGTGTGGAAACTACGTCTTCTACAAAAATTCTATCCACACTTCTCTTGCATCTTTCAAGCTTTCAAGCTTTGGGTAGTAATTGGGCTACAAAGGAGAAAACGTCGCCATTAACTTCTAAGCTGTTGAATGTTCCATCCATCTTAATTGTGATATTTCGAACACTTTGGGCTTTGTAAGTGGGTGGCACTTATCCATTGATTAGTTCTCATTTTCGTCCATTCAATCAAAATCGTTCTACAATTCAACTAGTTTCCTTGAAAACAATTTGTGGGCATATAACCAAAGAAGGAAGAAATAACAACTATCTTCTATGGAAAGGCTGTGTGGAACTGAAAGTTAAGTGTTTTAGATGGCTCTTTACGTTGGATAGACTTCCTATCAGAAAAGATAACCACGATGATAATTGTTGTAAGCTTTGTAACCTTCGTGAAACTAGGTGCATATCTATTTTTGAAATTGTTAATGGTCATATTATGGGGCTTAAAAATGACTCTAACATGTTTTGGAATATCTTAACCTCTTACATCTTATGGCAGATTTGGAAATGCAGGAACGAAGAAAGGTTTCAAGATTCTCCCAGGGTCCTTACTAAATTTTCTAAAAAACTCACTTATTTTAAAATCTCTTTGCAGGTTCACACCACCATGATGATGGACAAAATGAAGCTGAGGAGGTTTCTCCAAACCGAGCATGCTACCTTCTTTGTTTTTGAACTTAAGAACAGCTATGAATGGAGGGACAACTTGGACAATCTCCAAAATTTTGAAAAAATTCTGATAAAGCTCAACAATGAGATCAAGAAGAACAAAAGCTCTAAGAAGGATGAACTGGCCATGCTTGCTCAAATCCAAGACAAGAAAAAGGTCGCTTGGATGGAGGGGGAGAAGGGCTGGACCACATGGGTCGATGTCATTGATGGCTGCCTCCAGTAGCCTGCTTTTTTTCCTTTCTTTTTGATTCTCGTTTAGTCTTTTGTTAAACTATGTCATAACTCTTGCGTCCTTTGAATTTTTTTGGGAAGGCTTTGCCTTTGTAGCTTTGTAAAGATTCGTGGATACTCTCTTTTTTCTGATATCCTTATATTTAATACAAAAAAAATGGTTAATATGAAAGGGGGAAAAAATAATGCTGTTAATTTCTAACTTAGATGAGTTAAGTAGAAGATAAATAATTGTTTAGTTATAAAAGGTAAAATTAAAAGAATGGTTTAGTTCTTTTCATATTGGTGATACGATGTGTTATGACCTATAGTTGTTACATCTTCTAAATAAATTTTTGTTTGTATATTTTGTATTCTTTTAATAAATGAAATTGTGAGTGTTGTAAATCAGTTAAGATACAATTATTATTGAGTTTTTTTCTTCTCAAACCAAGGTCATGTGTTAAATATCTGATTTAGAGTGACATGCATGATCTTGTATCTTCTTGTTGCCTACATTTAATTGCACTCAAATATGCCAGGAAAACAGAGTCTTTAGGGGTTTATCTTTGGAAGCTTATTGTACTTCATCGAATTCTAAACCTTACGAAAAATCCTTTGCAATTTTGATATTCGCAATAAGTAATGACAAGATAGATCGATGTTGAAAGGAAGACATTGGATGCATAGATGATCCTAATTCGAAGATGATTTTTTATGACTATTGTATGGGTTTACTATGTGTTATTTTGGGACCGATGTCATTTCTCATTTCCTTTGCATTGTTTAAGTCCATAGGGTTTCTCTCTTAGTTCATTAATGGCATCATGTGTTTCCATATTCTTTCAATTTTTTTGTTGGTTCATTTTTCTTTCTTATTCTCTTTTTAATTGGCATTTTTCCATCTTTTCGATCTATATTAAGATATTTATTTTGGTCTTCTATTCTTTATTGTGTACCATGCTCTTTCATTTTCCTCTTAAAATTTAATTTTGTTAATAGTATTTTCTTTGTCTTGTTGACAACATAATTCTATAAGATTCGATGAATGATATTAGACATGCAAGGTTTTTTGTTTCAATTATGCCTTATTGGACAACTTCATTAGGATCCATGATATTTCAATTCCACCTCAGTCTTCTCTCTCTTGTGGAGTCTTAAATTAGTTCATCCCCGTGTTTGAGTGCTTTTAAGGATAAGTTTTAGTGTATGCCCCATCTCCGATCTCTAATTTTCTTAATAAAAGATCTCTTTGGAGTCTATGGTGCAAAGATACCTACATTATTTTTCCTTTTGGTGTGAGTTACCTTTAGGTATTGGTTAGGAATTACTTTATCCTTTTTAACTACTTGTAATTTATAGTTTTCTATCTTCTTATTTCCTTAGGATCATGATTATTTCTTGTTTCAACTTATATCAAAATCTAAATATTAAGAATAATCATAATTTATAAATAAGAAATAAGAAATTAATTAATTAATTTTTTTGACTTAGTAGAATTGAAGTATTACAAAATATGTACCTAAAAAATATAATTAATATAATACTTACAATATTAACATTAATTAAAAATAATTTAATAAACTTAAAATTTTTTAAATACATAGAATGTAACTATACCTAAAATAAAACATTCTATTACCTAAAATAATATTTTTTTTTGCACTATTTTATCTTTCTATTATTTTGCGAGAAAATATTTTAAAAATTATTCAATTATAACATAAAATTTTATCTTTAAATTTACAATCCTCACATTTACTTCCAAATTTTTTAATACGTACTTGTAAAAAGATGATAGTTTACTCCAAAATAATATAAAATTATATATAATCTTCTAGTTAAAAAAATTAAAAAGGAACATCTATTTTGGAATCTTTCGCAAGTATATTTAATTGCATAGTTACATTAGCTACACGTTATGCTACATGTTATGCAAGTATATATCTACCGGTGTTATGCTACATGTTTCCTTCATGGTATGGTTGGTGCACAAGTAGATATTTCAAACATGTTTACATCAGGTTTACATCCTTGGAAGTTGATGCGAATTTCATTTAAAGCTATCACTTCTCCATTAGAACCTTTGTTACAAAAATAACATGATTTGCTCAATGATCTATCAATTAACCTCGTCTTCTACATAAATGCATGTGAAAAAGACCAAATTTTTGCCTTATTGACCTTCCACCCATTTTCGACGCCCATGATAGTCCTGATGAAAAGATGTTTAGTGGGAATTAGCACACATGCTCACCTATAACATATATGTATCATGAATATAATATAATCTTTCTAATGTCCATGAGGCCAAATCTAGCTCTTTTGACCCAGTTAGCAACAACAAAAGAATGGCTGAGGAAGTGATATTACTTACCACCTTCAAAGCATATGTCAAGGAAATAAGAGGTCAATTTAATTTTCAAAAGCTTGTGGTACAACYTKAAAAATTATAATATCATAATTTATCAGTTTACATCTATTCAAGYTCCACACAATTGTTTTTGTAGYCATTAATGATGTTTAAGATGAATTTAGAAGTATTAATTGTGTGATGAGATTTAGTTATAATATTTTTGTGATTAAAATATAAAGATAATGATTATGTTTTATATATATTTATTAATATTAGTTAYTTAATATGGGACAAGGATTAAGATTTTTTTGCTAGGGTTTGTTAATTATTTTTCACAATAGTATTCTATTTGAAAACATAAAGTTAATGTTTTTTTTTTCCTATTTTAAATAATTTAATTTATTTAAGTRGARTATAATTAATTCTTAGATTTTATACAATGTAAATATCAAATATATTTTTAATACAAAATAATTAAATTAYATATTTAAATATTTGTGTTGCTTAATTGCATTTGTATACAATATTAAATTGTTTTCATATTTATTATACATAATGTTTAATATGATATTATAAAATTTGACATTTGTACCCTTGCATAATTTATCCAATTTTAACATAATATATTATAGTTTGTAGCCTTTAGGGAATGTGCAAACTATATATACACTATAAAAAAAATCCATTTTTAGAATAACATTATTTATAATCTTAAGAGAGAGAAATAGAGTAGGAGAGATGGAGAGATGGAGAGATGGAGATGAATAAAGAGTTATAGAAAGAGATAGAGAGAGGTAAATACATTGGAGACATAAAGAGTGAGAGAAAGAGATTGGAGATGGGGCATACGCTAAAACTTATCCTAAAAAGAACTCAAATACTAGGATGAACTAATTTAAGACTCTACAAGAGAGAGAAGACTGAGGTGCAATTGAAATATCATGGATCCTAATGAAATCATCCAATCACACCTGTAACATATTTTCTTGATCCACCGAGGAATGTAAGAAAGGCTATTTTGGAGTAACTGCAATTAGGCGAGGCCATCATTTTGGAAAATATTTCACAAGGAAATTGTTCATGGCCCGATATTACTTTGATAGTATCACCTACTTAAAATGCATTTTTAAAGAATAGGAAGATTATTTTGTTTGCACTATGTCCTTTCCCTGGCTTAATCTTCATGGCGATCAAGCATGGTTTCATATAGGAATTAGCCAGGAGTCGAGATAAATGTAGAGATAGGTAGATTGACAAATATCAAACGAACAACATGATTGTCATATATCAAATCACTTTCATTTTTCAAAAATGACTCATGTATGTGCATCCATTACATGCCCATATTACCGTACGTCTACTTGCAACATCCTAGACAAGACAACTTGTCAGCATCATGTTTGTGCCAAAGATTTGTCATGAATAATTTATTTGTACAATTTCTGCATTCTTATATTATCAATAAAATATAAATATGAATACAATTTAGATATTGTTATTATTATTATTTTATTTAATTTGCATAACTCTACGACATTCCCATTGCACACTAAGGTGCGATTGCTAGTATAGCTAACTTTCCCTCCTATTTAGGTTTCTATCTTGAAATGAATATATTCCATGAAAGTTGTGCACACATCATTTTTTGTTACCGTACATCCACAAGGAAATAATGTCGACCACTATAGTATATGGCTTTTGAGCATTGGCATCAACACATCTCAAATATTGTGCCCGTTTAATGTCTCGACTTGGGGTACAACTAGCGAGTAAGACCATATGTTTATAGATTTTTTAAATATACATTTTGAGTAGTCTAAACATGCAGAGTAGATTGCAAAATGGCATAATATTGGGAAAAGAAATCCAGATTTCATTAAAGAAAAGAGGCTTGTACGACAAATATTATATACAATTGCAACATGACGAGAAAATGTTCAGAATATGAGATATCCTTGCCATAACCACCTTTTGCGCACTCTTCAATTTCAATCTTTTCCCAGGAAACATTTCCTTCTCTTCGATTTCAATCTTTGCTCATGAAACAATTCCTTCAATCAATCAATAGAAAAGATTTCATGTATGTATTTTCTTTTTTCCTTTGGAATGTGCACTTGTTGGACACGAGGTAGTCCAACAATATTATGAATTGTTTAAATACTGTGCATCTTAGCTATGTTGCCAGAAACAAGAATCGAGAAACGAGATGGCAACAACAATGCAATGAGAAACGGAATATCTAAAAGTTGCACATAAGAAACAAATATATATATTAACACATCCTGAGACAGATTGGTTTATCACTCTTCACAGAGTTTCTTCGACATCGTCCTTTGGATTCATTTCTTCCCAAGGGGAGGAATGTCATTTGCCGCTTCAGGATCTCCTTTTGGATTCTACATCAGGCATCTACCATTGTGACAGGAGTTTCTTCATTCTAGAAGAATTTGGTGTCTCATCCCTCTCTCATGGGGGGCTGATTGTACTTATGGTCTTGAGAGAGTCTCTTGAGCCATTTATTTTCTGCATTTTTCTATCTCTTTTTGGAGGGGTTTTTTCCACTGGGTTTTCTTCTTTGTCTCCAATTTATAGAGATTTCCTTGTATTGGGTACCTGATCAGGCCTTGTTGCTGGGACCCATTTCCTGCTTTCATAGCTATGCTAGGTTAGCTTACCCCCTGCGCTTAGCTTGAGGGGGGGTGTTAGAGTAATCATTAGTTTTCTTATTAATTAAATCATGTTGATTTAATTAGTTAAGTTATTACTCTTTAGTGCTTAAGCTTTCTCTTAGGTGCATTAATAATTAATTCTTTTATCAATTATTAATGTGCAACCTTAATTTTTTAGGCTTTAGGGTTTTGTTCACCTTTATAGGTTGAACCTTGTAATTATTTTTTTATTAATTCAGATTATAATTTATCTCTTACATTTTGAGAAACTTTTGAGTTCTTCTTTTTTCCTCTTTCTGCTTCTCTCTTGTAATAGGTTATTTGCATACAGGTATTCTTGGTGTTCTGTGGATTTGTATCTCTCAAATCCTACAGAACCTAATTACTACTCCCACCGCATGGGCAATGTCAGGACGAGTGGAAACCATAGCATACATTATGCTACCAAGTGCTGATTTATAAGGAATCTTGTCCATGAATTCCTTTTCCTCTTGTGTTTTTGGACACAATTCGGAAGAAAACTGAAAAATGAGAAGCAAAAGGGGTAGAAGCTATCTTTGCATCAGTCATGCCAAATCTGTCCATAACTTTGTTAATGTAATCCTTTTAAGATAAATTAATTTCTTTCTTCTTTCTATCCCGTGTGATTGTCATAACAAGAATCTTCTTGGCTGCCCCTAAGTCCTTCATGGCAAATTTACTTGCCAACTTGGTTTTCATCTCACCGACAATTTGAGAACTTGTGCCGGCTACCAACATGTCATCAACATATAAAAGAAGAATAAAAAATTCACCATTTGGAAGTTTCTTGTAATAAATACACGGATCAGATTCACATCTTAGGAAGTTTTGATCAACCATGAAGCAATCAAATTTCAAATACCACTGTCACGGGGCTTGCTTGAGCCCATACAAAATCCTTCTTAATATGCAATAAATATGTGATTGCCCTTTGTCAAAAAAACCTTGAGGCTGCTCCATATACAGCTCCTCATCCACATCACCATGTAGAAATGCAGTCTTGACATCAAGCTGCTCCAATTCAAGATCCCACATAGTTGTGAGTCCCAAAATAGTCTGTATGGTTGTCATTTTAACAACTAGTGATAAAATCTCTGTGAAATCAATCCCTTCTTGCTAAGCATATCCTTTTACCACTAATCGAGCTTTATAGCATTTTCTATCTTAGCCTTCATTTTTCAATTTATAAACCCACTTGTTCTTAAGTGGTTTCCATTTTGGTGGTAGAGGGACCAAATTCCAAGTGTGATTACCTTCCAACAAACTCATTTCCTTGTTCATAGAAGTTATCCATCTATCTTTCTTGCTTCTTAGACAAGTGGCCTTGTAATTGGTCGGTTCAGCTTGTACATAAATTAACAATTCGGGCTATGCCTCTTCAACAAATAGAAGTTCATAATCTAAAAATTTGGATGGTAGCTTGTGTTGTCTTGTAGACCTTCTTAAAGGAAATAATAAGTTTTCCTCAATGGGAAATGCAACATCTCTATCTAGACAATATGCATCCTATGTTTTAGAATTATCATCCATTTGAGCAGAGCTGTCTGCTGAATCAGACAATGAACTTCCAAAATTTGTATTATAGAAAACTTGATTTGCCTTCTTTCATGTTTCCAGTCTACACTTGCTATTGATTTCAACAGCTATCCCCGATTTATTTATTTGTTCAGAGCTATTTTTAAACACATGTTTGTGTTGTGCGTGAGGGAAGAGCATGGTCTTTGTGGGAGATGGGACCAAATGCCCATCACCGCAATTGTTTCCTTGTTGCGCGTGAGGACTGGACGAGGCTACCCGCGCATGAGAAGGAGAGGCATGTTGTGTGTGGGGGGAGCTGGCGTGCTGCACATTGGTAAAAGTAGCAGTGTGCTTCTCGTATGAAGAAGCAGTAGTGTGTTGCACAGGGAGGAGAGTGACTTGCTGCCCATGGAGAGAGGGGGCCTTCTGCTGTTCACATGGGTTAGCCTTCTTAGCTGCTGTCGTAGAATGTGGAGGACTCCCACACTCTTCTTCGCGTGAGTCTGTTCTCTCTGTTATTACCAGAGAGTATAGAGGACCATTCACATTCGAAGTGAATTGGGGAAAATTAGAATCGTAGTCCCTGCCTTCGCTACCCATGCTAAATGGAGATTCGAATAATCTGTCATCAGGCTGAAGATAATGATGGTTATTAAAACATGGATCATAACTTGAAGATGATAAAGAATTTGAAGGAGCAGGGGCTAAAACAGAGGTAGGTGAGATATTAGAATGCAAAGGATATGAATTTTGGTTATGAGAGGAGATGTGAGAGAAATCAAAATCTATTAAAGAAACATAATCTTTTATATGTGTTTCCTCTGATAAGGTTGGAAACATTGTCTCATTAAAAACCACATCTCTACTCCTCACAATTTTCTTCTCAATTGGATCCCACATACGAAAACTAGCTGATCTTCTCCATAGCCCACAAATATACAGCGCTGCGATTTTGAATCTAGTTTACTTCTCTTCTCCTTAGGAACATGAACGAATGCTTGAAAACCAAACACCCGAATGTGAGAATAAGAAATTCTCTTTCCCAACCATTCTTCTTTCGGAATACCAAAATCCAATCGAGATGAGGGACTGCGATTGATTAAATAAACAACGGTATTACATGCTTCAGCCCAGAATTCTTTTCCCAAACTAGCATTAGAAAGCATACATCTAGCTTTCACAAGAATTGTTCAATTCAGCCTTTCTGCTGCCACATTTTCTTGTGGAGTATATGGGACAACCTTGATTCTATGAATACCATAATCTGCACAAAAATTATCAAACTCCAAAGAACAGAATTCACCCCCATTATCCGTCTTTAAACATTTTATTTTATGACCACTTTGATTTTCAACAAGTGCTTTGAAGATTTTAAATTTTGAAAACACTTCATATTTATGAGACATCATGTAAATCCACACTTTCTGAGTATAGTCATCAAGAAAAGTAACAAAATATTTTGCACCTCCATAAGAAGTTACCTTCGTAGGTCTAAAGACATCTAAGTGCACTAGCTCTAGCGGTGTTGTCTTCTTGTCATGTCCATTCTTCAAGAAGCTGACCCGTTTTTGTTTTCCACAAAGACATTGTTCACAGAATTCCAAATCTTCAAATTTTAGGCTTGGTAATTGATCAAGGTTGAGCATCACTTCAAGGCCTTTCTTTCTCATATGGCCTAACCTTTGATGCCAAAGAGCTACATCACTACCTATGACTATCATAGCGGCTCCCACCTCACTAGGACGCTCTAAAATATAAAAACTACCAACTCTATTTCCTTTGGCAATTACTATGGAACCTTTGGTTACCTTCCATGAATCCGCAAACAAAAATGTATGGTAGCCTTGTGTATGCAACTGACTGAGAGAAATCAGATTTCTTTTTAGCTTTGGAATGTGACGAACATCTTTGAGAAGCCATTGGCCTCCTCCTTCCAATGGCAAAACAACATCACCTTTGCCAATAATTTCACAATAATTATTATCACCCAAATAAACTTTTCCAAATTTACCTTCTTGATAATTTGTGAGTGAATCCGTGCAAGAAGTGGTATGAAAAGAAGCACCGGAATCCATGACCCAAGAATTTTCTTTTGTGTCACTTGCAGAAAGTACTAAAATACCATCATCCTTGTCATGTTCTATATTTGCTTCGCTATCCAAAACCCTTTCTTGCACCTTTTTGTATTTGCAACAATGTTTCTTAACGTGACTAGCTTTACCACAAAACCAACAACCGTTTTGTCTACCTCTTGACTGCGATCTTCTTATAGATTGAGACCTCCGATTGTTGTTATTTATACCTCTATTATGGCTTCTTCCCCTGTTTTTGGTACTCACCATTCTTAGAGCTTCGTTGTTTGAAGACTCCATATTTTTCCTTCTCATGTCTTCACTGAGAAGAGTTGCTGAAACTTCATCAAACGATAAATTTTTCATGCTTGATGTTATAGTGCTACCAGCGGTTACAACTCCATCCCAGCTGTTTGGAAGAGAGCACAACAACAAGACAACCTTGTTCTCATCGTCTTGTTTCATGCCAACTGAGTATGCTTGGCTGATCAAAGTATTGAAATCGTTAAGATGATTCGTCATATTCTCATATTCCCTCATCTTCAATTTATATAACTTCTTCATAATGAAGACTTTATTTTTTGATGATGTCATTGCATATGTAGCTATGAGTTTGTCTCATACACCGTTTGGCGTTGCTTCATTCACAACATTGTACAACACGTTATCATTTAAAGAGAGAATAATCATTGCTTTGGCTTTTTCATCCAACGATTCCCAATCTTCGTTACTCATTGTGCTTGGCTTCTTTGTCTTCCCTTCGATTGCGAGTGAGAGACTTTGCTTGATCAACAAATATTTCATCTGGATCTTCCATATTTCAAAGTTCTTTCCAGAAAATTTCTGCACTCTAAAATCTTCCATAACTTTTGTAGAAATCCTTTTTGTTTCTCAACCAGCGGTTCGAACCAGCTCTGATACCAATTGTAAAACTATAAAGAATAGAGAAATGAGAACAACATATTTAAATAGACAAACAAAGAAATAACACAACATGGATCTTATCATGGTTCACCAATTGGCTACGTCCACACTGAGTAGAGGTTTCTTATTAGAGTAAAACATAACAGAATACATTGGTTACAACAATAGCTTTATAATAAGCTCTCAATACAAAGAGTTAGAAGACAAAGAGTCTTCTTTTGGAGGGAAGAAAAGAAGTTCGTTGGACTTCAACTCAACAAGGACGAAGTGAAAAAAAAGGATGCCAAACTCATAATTAAATAAGGAAGAAAAGAAGTCCTATGGCAGGACATAAAATGATTATGATGACAAGGAAAATGTGCATATTGTCAAAATGAAGAAGGGGAAAGAAGAAAAGGTCTGCACAAACCAAAACATACATGATAGATGCCAAGAGAAAACAAGGAAATAGAGAAAGGAAGACACCTACATAGGAGAAAAACTTAAGTAAATATAACAATTAAATTTGAAATTTATGATTAGATTAAGATTCGACATTCCTTTTATAAATATGGTAAATAATTTAAGAAACCCAATATCTAAAAATTGTTAAATATTATCCTTAATAGATAATCTTGTTAGAGTCTTATTCCTTTTTCAGAGGGAAAGATTAATAAAAAAAATTAAGAAAAGATTGTTGGGATTCTACACCATTAATCTTATTTTGCAAGAAATGTCAGAAAACAAAATGGAAAGAGGGAAATGGCCATGAAAAATGCCTCAATTAGTGGCCAAGCCTCCATACGTCCTTCCCTTTTTATATAAAGAAAGACAACCAAAAATCAGGCTCGAATCATCAGAAAAAAAATCCAGAAAAATGCCCATAAAGATTCCACACAGAAAGCATGATGCATTTAACCGAAAATCTAAATGTTTAGAATACTAGCAGTTACCATTACCTTTATCTATTATAAACATAAGCATTAGTTCAGTTATATAATATGAATTTCAAAATAATAACTAGAGGTGAGTGACTATATATATATATA
>MU223692.1:79794-108309 GCA_018584345.1 Thuja plicata | reverse complement strand
TATATATATATATATAAGTGAATGCCACACATATATTCTCAGATATACACAGACACACACACATATATTCATAGTTTATAAGTTAAATTATTTATTTCATACTACAAATAGAATTTTTTTTAATTGATAAGTGCTACCAGAGGGGGTAGCGCCCATAATACAAAGCTTTAGGCAAAATAGAAGAAGTGAAAAGCTCAAGAAATAGGAGTGTCAGAGTTGTTAGAGGACATCTCTTGTTCGATGATGGGAAGGAGGCCGACCCAAGAGTTAGGATTTGGGTTATCGATTAACTCCCTATCTTGGGACACAACATGATTAGCAATACAATCAACAACCATATTTGCCTCGCGATAAATGTGTTTAAGAGAGCAAAATAATTTATTTTAAACTATATAAATAATTAATTTATATTAACCGAGCAAAAAAATAAAATAATTAATTTATGATATTTAAATATTTTATCAAGCTATAAATTAATATGAATTTATTTATATTAATATTAATAAAAATGTATTAAATTTTTCTGGTATGTTCAAATTTGAAGTTTAACCTTGTCTCGATAAATGTGTTAATATTTTTTTATAGGTAAAAGGTCGTAGCCAAATAATTTTATTAATATTGAACCTATATGCAACCGAACTCACTAGGGGCACTGGTAGGAAAGAGTCGGCTGGAGAAAACCTCCAATCTAGCCCCAAAAAATAAAATTCAAAATTCATAGTTTACATACATCCCATTTATGCTACAGGACAATGATGAGGGATTATTCATCATCATTTACATATTACAAATATTTGCTAAAACATTGCAATTGTTACATGGCTTCATACTCCCCTATGCATAGGGTAACCTAAGCCTTACATCTCATTCTTAGTTACATATGGTGGCTCATAATTCAAAATGTGTCATATGCCTGGTTTTCAATCTCCGTCCATCGATAGATATATACAAAGCATACCAAACAATGCTACATTCTCGTAGAGAGATATTCATGTTCCTCCTTCTATACGGAGGTGTCATGCAATGCAGCGTCATCTGATGCATTTTTATTTCTAGATCATTCTTTGGCATGTAACAAAGTTTAAGTTGGTGACCTGTCCAACCTTTGCTACAAAACCACAATATACTTTCTGGCATACTAATTAGTAGCAAAACAACTTCTATTAATGTAAATATTTTAATATAATTTTAAACTATCAAAATCCAAATTGTTGTAATTTGAGAAAAAAAATCAGTACTTAAAAGATACACTAAGCTAGTATCCTTAGAAAAACTCACACATACTTTAGATTAATGTGTGGCATATGATTTGAATTTCATAATTATGTTTGATGATAAGAAACACATGACAAAACAACAAAGAATAACCAGTCACTAGAGTAAGCCATAAAGATCTAAGTCTAAGATATGATGACCAATATCCAGATAAGTATCAAAGACTTCCTACTAATGATCCCAAACCATAATCAATTCTAGTCATTCCAGATGAGATCTGAGAGCTGATCATGTTTCCTTGACAACCAAATAAAACTAAGAGTAGTGACAATAGGTTTGTCTAACTTATCCTTTATAATCCCAAGCTCAACTTAAAATTTTCACTAAAATCATTTATAAGAACAAGGCTCCTACCCCAATCTACAAACATTCATTTGTGTGTGTATATGTGTATGTATACTCTCAAGAGACTAAGAGTTTAAGCCTTCCAAGGAACAAACCAAAAGAGTAATCTATAAGAACCAATAGACCATAAGAACCAATAATCTATTCATAATAGTACATTCATAATTGTAAATCTACAGATGGAGTACTAAGAACTGTGTTATCATTCTGGTAACAATTAGTCATAGCGTAAACTAAATTTTTTTGGAGCAAATATAAACATCATTTAATGAGAGAAGGGCATTATTTCATCCACACCGAGGAAGCCTTGTTACCAATAATGATGACCATCCAATATCACAAATACCACTTAGAAATATCCCTTCATAATAGAAGCTCTTGGAAGCTAAAATATACGTGTTAATGTTATTTACAAAATCAAAATATTTTTTAAGGGGTTAATTTGCATATGAAAACAACCAAATAAAATCGTAAAAATCTAACATAACTTAAGTTCTACAAGTACAATATTGATAGACTTTCCCCCATTTGGTAAATGACAGGTTTCTTAGAGTTTCTTATCATATAAATAAATTAAATAAAGGAATTTAAAAATTAGGTTAAGTTAGTAATAACGTTAGAACGTGAAAAGTAGGCTTGCATGCATTAGGGAATAGGCCTTTTGCTTATCTCAACCATGTGTGTTTCTAATTTTAAGGTTGGATTCACTTATTTCAACCATCTGCATTTCTATTTTTAAGGTTGGATTCGCTTATTACAACCGTCCTGCATTTCTATTTTCAAGGGTGGAAAATGGTAAAAATCGTAGATATAATTAGGTTATTTTCTATTTTACGACTAAAAACCCTAATTATCATGGATATAAGTAGGCTATATTGGACTTCAATGCCCATTATTCAATTTCTATAGAGGATGGGCGAATTGAGTGAAGGAAGGAGAAGCACAATCCGCACTGGTGCGAAGATGGTAGAGCTCCCAGATGAGATAATAAGTGAAATAGGGGAAAAGCTATCGTTGAAAGATGTTGGGGGAATGGCATCCTAGGCCACAAATCTTTGATGAAGGCTGTCAAGATTTGCTTAACAATTTCATGGAAACTTCTACTCTGCACCTTCAATTATAACGTCTCACTCCCACATAGAATCATATGGTGTGAATCGCCCACCGAGTTTTGTAACTCTCACATCTGAATTTTTCCAGGTGGGCTATTTTTGGTATTTGGATTTGACTGACAAGGTCATATTTAATAGGTGCAGCTATACACAATAAGTGCTAACCAGAGGTTTAAAAAATTGTCTGATGTCGATCTAGATTCTACTACAGGTAGGTTAAACCGAAAACATAATTTCAATTATAGCACAACTTACGCAAGCCAAAACATTGGCAAACTTACAGACTTTACATGAAAAACTGCATGTGCAATTTACGAATGTGAACATGAGTTAAAACTTATATATTTCTGATTATAGAATTTGCATGGCTTTTGTGTGTTTGTGAAATATATATTAGTTTTGTGATCTTCAAGAAATTATTCAAAATATTAAGGCAACTGTAAAAAAAATATGTATTATTCTTTACGCGAACTGTTTGATAGAATCTCATGGTCACAGGACATGCAAAATTTGGAAGCACAGACAAGGCACGTGAACTGTTTGACAAAATGCCTCAAAGAAATGTGGTCACATGGAACGCCGTGATTGCAGGATATTAACAAAATGAATTTTCTGCGAAAACTTTAGAAAGTTGCAACCAAATGCAATTGGCAAGTGTGAAGCCAGACATATAACATTCGCCACCATCTTCCCAGCCTGTGCCAAATGGGATCTTTGGAACAGGGTATAGACATTCATCAAGCATAAGGATGGAAGATTTTTCCTAGACATAGTTGCAACTGCTCTGGTAGACATTTATGCACATTGTAGCTACATATTCAAAGATAATTTTGATACAATAGGGAAATGTAACTACAATTTACAATACAAATTAGCGAAGAATATCTGAGTTCAAGGGAGTAAAGAAACTTTAGATAAGTTATGTGTTAAGGGTGAAATTAGTGAAAAAAATTATTTTTCTGTATGTTCATTATTTGTGTGACTTGTGATGTTAATGAAATTGTGACAGTCTAGGTATTTCCAAACTAGAATTATCAGTTAGTACTCCCACTGTACCTTGTACCATTCCTTCTTGGGACAAATTTACATTTATTGTGCGACTTTCTCTTACGCTACCATTCCATCCCCTCTTATTTCCCACTCTCTTTAGAGATCATCCATTCTACCCATGCTTCTCATACCATTACTAACCACACTTATAAACCTTCAATAAACTAGTGAACTAATTTGATTATCTTAAGAACAAAGTGAATGCTATGTCTATAGCTCTTACTCTAGATATTACATGTAATCATCCACATTGCACACATTTAGCATTTGAGATTGTTACACACTCATTTCCCATGACTTTATTGTGGCTATATTTAAATTATATTACGGAAAAGGAGGTTATAATGTTCACCCCATGTCTAGATATTACATATGAAGATAAATTCTTTGTAATTCTCCTTCCTAATTTGCACTAGAATTTACCCTACAATCACAGTTACAACAAAGTACGGGTAAGGTTACATCTTACCAAGTAAAATATCTCTTTAAACAATGTGATCCTGGAATTGAATCTTACAATCATAGCATACCAGAATTAATATAGAGCAAAAACTGTGTAAAAAAACTTCGAACTCCTTTCCTAAATCTGAAACTCCTAAGCCAAAAAAAAACGCCTATAAATAACTAGACCCCCACTTCACCACTAAACACCAGAGCACACCAAAAATAGGATCGATGCCTCAGAAAAAGGCAGCAACAAAAACAAACTAAAAATAGGGAGAGCAAAGAAACACCTCCCTGCAGAAAACTGACTCAGAAATCAGCATGGTGAGCCTTCGGTTACATAATTACTGGTTTATGGAATGCTTGAGACTAATGTAATTTTTTTCTTCTGCAACTGCAAACCCTATTCATCACCATGAGAGACTAAACAGAGGAGAATCCAGCAATATTAATTAGATATCATATTGTGAATTTGGAATTAGAAATCATCTTACATAGGGAAGGGAGCCATGCAAACAACTCACATGCAATTCAAAAGTTGGCTTAATATCCATATCTAATGCCCTACACCTTTCTGCCACGCGCCAATAACCTTTCAGCCGCCAATACAAAGGAATTTTGAAAATTACAATTACCTGCTTAGCAAAACATTGCAAAACAGTTTAAATTTTGCCTATTGCATGATTTATGAATTTGCTTGATTTTACTAATCAGAAATTGGAAAATCTATTCAGGAAAATATCCCTTCTGTAGGCAGGACATTGAGTTCAGAAAACCAATGAACTGAAATTGAATCAATTTATCATATTAAATCCACATAGCTGATAACGCGGGTGCTCCTTAAAAGAGTGATCAATTAATTAATTTGATTTTGCACATCTTGATATTTTCCCACTAAGATGACAACTCAGTACTCTCTCTTTAAGGTGGGCAATCATACATAAAATCAACATTTTGTCATATCTATCTGCCTGAAAGTGAGATTTAGTCGGCCAGGGCGCAACGAAGTTGTTTGAGTAAGCCAGCGGGGAACAGTGCCAGGGCACAATTTAGAGACGCCATGGAAAACAAGCCTTGATTCCCCTCCAAAGATTAGAACATCTCCAGACTCCAACTTGATCTTATTAAGATTCTCTAATTTCCTATCCTTTCCATAACAAAACTCTGCAGTGTCACCAATACTAAATGATACCACAGGTAAACCTTTTTCCAGACTTGCTCGGCTTTCATCTTTGTCCTGATGTAGTCCTAATCTTCCACTCTCTTCATAGAAATTAACAATGCAGACATCAGGCTCTAGGCCAGGCAAAGCTTTTAACAACTCTTCTTGGGTTCTTATATTGTAGTCCTTTCTGAGTTTACTGTGAGAATCTTTAATGGCCCTTTTAACCAAGGGAACAAAATCTGAAGGAATGGGTGGAGGCTGTGCATTATCATGTGCACGAATTTCTTCATATTTATATGTTTTGTGATTCCAGTTCACGCCAAGGCACATCATCCTCAAACACATTTTTTTACCACTATCAAAACTGGGTTGAAAAAATCCACCATTCCCAAGACCAAGTTCTTGACATTTTTTAACTAATTCAGCTTGTTCAGGTTCCGTGAGCCATTTCTTTAGCAAAAACATACCAGGCATCAAGTTCTGAATCTCCTTGTAAGTCTCATTACTCTGTGGAGGGGATAACTCTCTTGGTGCAATAAAATTGGGCATGCTGCAAATATCAAATGGTTCTTCATCTATTTCTGCTCTCCTGATTGTTACAGTTGAAAGCTTAGTGTTCAAAATTTCATCATCTTGTTGTACCCTTCCACTCCTGAAGTTTCTTTCATTTGTAAATATATTTTTATTTCTATTCTTGTTTCTAAAATGGGGAACATGTTGTCTGAATGTTTTATTTGGATGGTACTCTTCACAGTGGTCTGTCGTTTGATCATGGCATTTTGATTTTCTTCGCTTCCTATTGGAGTTGTTTACATTGGATGCATTCTCAGCTGGGCTTGAACCTGGGTGATCATCATGCTTATATTTATCATAAAGATCATTATGCTTATATTTATGATAATCAACTCTTGATTTTGTCACTAGATCTTGGCCTATAACATGAGAAGCATCCCTAGCTTGGGTTGACCTTGTGTAATCATCATACCTATGATAATCATAGCTATGCCTTAAACCAGATGCTACATCAGGGATCTCACATTCTGGATCATGCCCCTCTAAACTAGAACTTCGATGGTTATTATCATCATGGCTTTGTGGGTTCCATCTATCAGGAAATGAGTTCACTCTGTTGTCTTCTCCCAATCTGCGTTGTCTTTCATGGTCCGTGTCGTCTGATGTCCAAGAATCAAGAACAGGGTGGGTAGTATGACTAGTGGGAATTGAGGCTTTATAATTATCCTCAAAATGGGAAGCAATCCTAGAGGATTTAAAACCCAGGGAATCAACAACACGTAGGGAATTATGCCGAGCAGAGTTTGAACCTAGGTTATAATTACCCTTTAGGGAGCTTGAATCCCGGAAATTATCCATTGCAAAAGCATTCATTGCAAAAGCATCCTTGACATAACTTGAACCAGGGTGAACGTGCCCAGCAGAGATTGAACCAGGGTCATCACTTAACCTTATCTGAGGGTTACTTCTCTTACTATTTCTCACAATATTCCCTGTCTTCATGACCACCTCTTTCTGCTCAGCCTCTTCATGCTGAATCATGTTTATACAATCATTACAAATCCCTTCAATATTTTTTTCAGAGAATATATTAGCAAAATCAGGAGAAGTCTTAACCAAGCTGTTCTTCCTATCATGTCTATCCATTTTCTCTTGTTATGATGGTAGCTCAAAAAGGCTTCTAATAATGAATTTGAACGGGAAAAAGTATTGCTCTTCGATTCAAGAAGTATCGAATACAATTGGCATTTTTTATAAGCAATAGCCCACAAGGGCGTGTCCGTAGGAAGTGGAAGCCTTCGAATCCTCCTCGTATTCGTCGGAATAACAGAATCTAACAAAATTATTAATTAAAAATTAGTTTCCGAAACCACCCATTCCAAGCTGAAAGCTAGGGCATAAATACCTTAGGTATTGGGATTCAAAGCAATCAAACTGGCAGGACATATTCATTCTGCTGAACAGCTGCTACCCGCGAAAGAGCACTATCGCTTGGTTGGTTTTTGCTCATTCTTCCTATTTCTGATGAATGATAGACATTAGGGTTCAGATTCAAAGTCAGACCCGGGGCTTTGCACTTAGCTTTCATGTTGCAAATGAAAGTACAATTCCATGAGTTGAAGATGAGAAAGTGATATCCCATTTCAATGATACATTCGTAACACTCAAATGAAAAATGGACAAGAGATATCCATCACTATTAAAATAACCCAGCCACCTAGGTCAAGTGAAAATTCGAAGCATAGGAGTAGAGTTGGCCAATGTCAAGCAGTTTTGAGGTTTCTTGAAGAAAAAAGTGTTTCTATGAGAAAATATTTTGGCCCTCTATAATAAATATTATTCAAACAAGTCTCCTTTGCAAGGGTGTGACAACAACATGTCCAAAGGGTTGTAAAGACATCGACGATTTTGCCTTTTACAACCCTACATCTACACCTCTCACTTGGTCATTCGACATTTATGTGCAAGAGTTGTTAAGTGTCAAGAGGAGGTTAGAGGTTTTGGAAGTGAAAGGGCAAGAAAGAGATCATAAAATCTATGCGTTAACAATTGCAAATCAATATTTAGCATAACATAATAAGGTTTTGAAGGACCAAGTGGCATTATTGCGAGAACTTATTTTGGTATGGAAGACTGAAAGGTAAGACATGAAGGTTTCTTGGCAAATTATGAAAGAATCTGCAATGGAAAATAAAGATGCATTGAATTGTAAAGCATCTTAGGCTGAAGGGAAAGTTGTTGACCTAGCAAACAACTATGGAGTGAAAGAGGAGAAGAAAAGAAAGGAGGTTTTACAAAAGAACCTAAAACTTGGACACAAATTATTAACAATTCTGCTAATATGAAAGAAGAAGGAAACACTTGGGATGACAATATTTAAGACAGAGAAATCAAAGAATGGCAAGTAAGAATAGCAAACATAATTATCAAAGGAGTGCAAGATTAGGAGAAAAAATTGGTGTACTCTCAGTCTTGTAAGTGACTTCTCAAAAGGCAAGTTGATTTGGCAAGGATGAATATGTTAAGCATGGCGGGTGGGCAAGCTTAGTAATGAGAGAGCTAGGCCTATAAAAATCATAATGTCAAGCGTATGTGACAAGTTTAGTCTTCTAAGTGAGAAACAACTCTTCAGAGGCTCTCCCTCTTTTTCCAAATGAAGATTTAAATACTAAGCAACAAGAGAAAAAGAATGGAGGGAAATGTCAAAGGTTAGAGCGGCAAGGGGGGGAAAAGGGCATGGTTGTATAAAAGAAAATATTTTATTTCCGTTCTTGGGCCTCATTCTCAAACAAAACAAGTTGGTAGCAAATTTTTAGTGGGAAATTTTGCAGCAAGGTCAGAATGGGAAAATAGGGTTGAAGACTTAAGTTTGAGTCTTGTATACTAAAACAAATAGAAATCAATTTTTACCCAAGTTTCCTTCAAATTAGTTTGTTGGGATTGTAGAGGTCACCGAGTTGGAAGTGGAAACCTAGGTTAGGGTCTATTGCAGAAGACAGGGACATAATTTGTCTCATAGAAATATGTGAGCATAAAGGATGCAACACACCTTTGTTTGAAGGGTATTTCAAGATAGTAGTGTTGAACAAGACAACATGGAATAGAAAAGGACAGTGAGTACTATGATCTTAGTGAGGGAAAAAGAAGGTCAATCCATTCAGCTAGAAAGAGAAGACTTGAAAATAAACATTCATTTGGTTTAAAATTTCAAAAAATGGAAATTGCATTAGGATTACAACATGTTATTTTGCTCCGCGAGTTTTAAAACTTACAAAAGCAGGGGAGTTGAAGGATATTACAAAGTATTCTCAACTAGTGAAGTCCTTTTAGTGGGTGATTTCAATGTTGGGACTGCACAAAAACAAGCTAGCATTCTTTGTTGTAAGGAAGATTACAGTCCTATTTGGCTTACAAAAGAAAGTATTCATCTGTGGGCAAGAGCTTTAAAATACAACAAAAGGTTGCAAGCCTTTTGGGGAGCAATTATTTATTCTTTGTGGGGCATTTAATTTAGTCATTTGTAATGATTTGGCTAGATTGGTAAAGCCTAGTAATTGACCTGTAATACCTACAATGGCACAAGTGTAGTGGATTATGCAATTTTCTAACATGACTCGTAGTCGTGGGAGAAAATGGAAGAAGTTTTGATTGGTGAATAATGTTGGGATTTAAATTCTTATCACAAACTGATTTATTTAGCATCTCTTAGACCAAAAAAAAGCAACTTGGGACAACAATGTATTCAAAAATCTTTCTCAAAGGGCATAAGTCTTTTGACTCAAAAAAAACACATTCAAGATAGTGCTTGAGAGACTTTTTAAGAAGGAGAAAATTCGCTCTAGAACCTTCATAGTCATGTGCTCACAAACTTAATTCAAGGTGCACTTGTTGAGTGCAAAAAGAGTAGAAAATAGGAGAGCTTTGAAAGAGTCAAACAAGGAAAAAAAATAAGGGTCAAGCAAGGGTGACTGTTGTTCCCTACCCTTTTTGGTTTATATATTGACAAAATTGAAGAGTGACCTCAAACTTACAAGATGGTGATGGGAAAGTTTGTTACAAGGCCTCTTTTATGTGGATGACCTTATTTTTATTTTTAAATAGGTTATTCACTTGTTGGAGCTCTTACTTTCCCTTGAAAATTTGTGTAGAACGGTGGGGATCCTAATCAATATTAGCAAAGGCTAAACTAATGGTTTTTCCTCATAAAAGAAATCACAACCAGGCATCAAGTTCTGAATATCCTTGTAATTCTCATTACTCTTTGGAGGAGGGGATAGCTCTCTTGGTGCAATAAAATTGGGCATGCTGCAAATATCAAATGGTTCTTCATCTCTTTCTGCTCTCCTTATTGTTACAGTTGAAAGCCAAGGGTTAAAAAATTCATCATCTTGTTGTAACCTTCCACTCCTAAAGTTTCTTTCATTTGTAAATATATATTTTCTATTCTTATTTCTAAAATTGGGAACATGTTGTCTGGATCTTTTATTTTGATGGTACTCTTCAGAGTAATCTGTCGTTCGATCATGGCATTTGGATTTTCTTCACTTTCTATTGGAGTTGTTTACATTGAATGCATTCTCAACTGGGCTTCAACCTAGGTGATCATCATGCTTATATTTATCATAAGGATCATCATGCTTATATTTATTATAATCATCTCTTGAGTTTGACACTAGATTCTGGCCTATACCATGAGAAGCATCCATAGCTTGGGTTGAACTTGTGTGATCATCATACCTATGAAACCAGATGGTACCTTAGGGCTCTCACATTCTGGATCATGCCCCTCTAAACTATAACTTCGATGGTTATTATCATCATGGCTTTGGATGGATATTTATTATTATCTATCAGGAAATGAATTCACTAATGGCAAGTATTTGTAATTTTAGTTAAATGTTTTATTTTAGAATTATATAATTGAATTTTATTAATTGTGAAAGGTTTTTGTCATGTCATTTTAATTATTATCCTAAATTTAAGAGTACGATCTGAAAAACTGGGATTAGGTAAGAATATGTTTGTGATCAAAGAAACCTTGATGCGTCTATATGGATAATAACAAATAATATAAATAAATACAAAACAAAATTAATTCAGCGATTACTTAGTCTTACCTTATATATATTATATATATGCTTTCTTACATGATTTATGCTATTTCTTTGTTAACTTATTCTTGCAGAAACACAAATAGAGTTGTTTATAAAATACATAACCATGATGATAAATAGTGGTAAACAAACTAATTTTTTATTGGCTATTTTAGAACTGACTATTTTTTATTTACTATATTCATTCAATATTTCTACTACTACAATATTCCTCTATGTACACTCATTAATATCCTTACAAAACTACAATATCCTTACATGATTAATATAAAAAAACATACATAGTTTTTATATTAATATCCTTACAAAACTACAACTCGAAGGTGTAAAACTACTTGCACACTAACATCAATTGCTAACAACTAACTACCGATAGGAAGATGAACCAAACAACTACTAATAGCACATAGTCGACAACATATTTACAACAATGTGATTCAACACATTTTTAGCACAGACTGTGTCTAAATTAAACCTAACATAACAAGTCAGAAAATAAAGTAGTCTAAACATCTAATAACTAGATAACAGTTCATTCTAGACTCACGATCTAAATTAACATAACTAATAACAAAGATAAAAGTTTTTCTAATAACCCTGTAGGGGTAAGAAGTACTGATTAAACATAGCCCAAATTAAACATGGCGAGGGAACTTAAATAATAGCCCAACTGAATAGACTACATGGCTCCACTCATCCATAAGAAACATGAAAAGTTCCTTCTAGTTTCCTTCATCTTTTCCATCCTCCCCAAGCACCCTGCATTGCATTAGGCACACGAACATTGCAAAATTATGCATAACAGAGAGAGAGAGAGAGAGAGAGAGAGAGAGAGAGAGAGAGAGAAGCGATATGTGGGAGAGGAGGGAGAGAGGATCACTAGTACATTTGACCCACATTTTTGACCAACATTTTCAACCAGAGAGAGAGAGAGAGAGAGAGAGAGAGAGAGAGAGAGAGAGAGAATGGGCAAGGGGGAAGAGAAAGAAAGGAGAGAAGCGATATGTGGGAGATAGGGAGAGGAGGGAGAGAGGATCACTAGTACATTTGACCCACATTTTTTACCAACATTTCTGACCAAGCATTAAAAGTGTTTTGCTTGGTCGGATTATAGAAGGAAAATTTTGATTTTTTTTAATCCATGCCCGTGTTCGTCGGAATTACAATGAACATGGGCATAATTTTTTTTAAAAAGTATATGTTTATTCATTATGTTTCCCCATCTATTCGTTATGTTTCTCCAATATATAGCAGTAGTCTTAGTAGTCTTACACGCAGACCACAGAGGGCACAAAACATGAAGGTGACAGAGGGCACAAAATAATGAGGGATATTGAAGTGAGGGCACAAAACAACAAGTCGAAAGCTTTACTAGCATCATTGCAACATGGGATATTGAAGTGAGGGCTCCCAAGTAAGACACAGTCAATCCCAAGTAAGACACAGTCAAAGATATTGGCCTTGAATGCAATGTCCTTCTTTTCATACTGTCTTTATTCAAGCTAGGACATATCAAAGACATAAATTTCACTATAAAATTCTTCCAAAATGTATTTATCAATGTCATTGCTTTGCTGGATAGAAATCAGAAAGGTTTTTTAGGGTTTGGTTATGATTGTTGGATAGAAATCATAAATCTTTTGTAGGGTTTTCTTTCTATTATGATTGTTGGATATATTGTTGCTTATGATTGTTGGATATATTCTATTATTTTCTTAGTTGGCACGATTACACCATTCTTGGACAAGCTTGGATTCTCATTCTAGGAGTGACTCAGAAGACTGGGCCACAAATGGAGAGGTATTGTGAGAAAAAGTCACAAGATCACTAGCTAGAGATGCAACCTTGAAGAGTGGTAGGAGGCAGAAGTGGTGGAATCAAATCATAGTTTGAAGCATCCTCCAATGCACACATATCCTCATGAGATAAAGAGGTGGAGTAGGTAGTGAGGAAGAAGAGGTTGTGAAATCTAACTAAGGAAAAGACTCATAAAAGTAGACATCTCTGCGAAAGAAGACACCTCTTATGGTAGAATCAAAGTTTCAAAAAATTGATAAGCCTTCACATCCTCATAATAGCCATAAAAAATGAATGGTGGAATCTTGTTCTCCATTTCCTTATAATGTTTAGGGCTTCAAGACAAAGACAAGTTCTTTCGTTCTATTTTCTATGTGTATGGTCACTGATATTTGAAGGATTCATCCTAAAACATCAAAATGAACACTTGAAACACTGGCATAACACTTGAGAATAAAAGAATTTTGTATCCTATCTTTGTTTTCTTGTATCTAGGAATAAGTATCATTTTCACTCTTTGTTTCATTTTATTTAGGAATAAATTTTGTATCTGGTTTCTCTTTCATCATATTTGGGGGAATGTTCATACACTATCTTTATTTTCTTGTATTTGGTAAATAAATTGTGTTGTATCTAGTTCTTCGTATTTGGGATAGAGGCTATATCTGTACACTTCTAGATAACTCTGTTTGTAGTTCCAAATACCCTTTTTCAAGTACTTCTAGGTTCTATAATCACAGTCCTCACAATCAGTCCATAAGACCCTATTGTTATCACAATTGATCCCATTTCTCATTACTTCAACAACGTTCTTATTGCATTAATTTGTCAAAACAATCCTTTTATCTAGTTTTTAGAGGACAACATAGAAAACAATCTACCCCTCATCCAAGACCTCTGAAAATAGCATCATTCAATCATCATCATCATTTCAAACGTAGATAAATTCTTGCACGAATTCATCAAAGCTGGAACACTAACAATTGATTTTCATTGTATCAGACCTTGGGTCATTTGATTTTCATGACTATTTAGACCAGAAGATCTCATCATTTTCAAAAACAACCAAATCCTAAGAAAAAATTTCTCTCCCGCATAGTGGATACATTGAACCAAGAACAAACATACAACAAGAGACTACATCCCCTCATTAAAAAACTAGATAAGAGAATCAAACTAATCATAACATGGATGAAAATGAAAATTCTTGGGTCGTATTCTATGGTAATAGCAGCAATGAAGGAGAAGTATTCGATGAACATGTTAAAGAATACCACCAAGATGAGAGGTTTCAAAAGATCATGGAAAACTCCTTATTTCTAATAAAGAGAATTATTTTATTAACCTAGCCTTTATGGGAGTCAAACTTCCACAAGACTTTGATGTTGATCAGCTTAAGGCACGAGAATATGAGAACCCAATCACAACCCTCAACAAGAAAATTGAGTCTTTGCAATAATAAATCCAAGATGTGAAGAAAGAAAAGGACACATCATCCAAAAATTACTCATTAGAATCAATTTCACCGTTTCCATTTGATCATGATCTATACATGCCTTTGTTTCCTTCAAACATAGAGATGCCTAATTATGAAAAATATATGGAAACTATTGATCTCCAAGATCATGTTACGGAATTTTTCACCCTTAGCATGGAATTTATTCATGATCAAACTTACCTTACGAGGTTTTTTTCTAGAAGCTTAGGTGGTCAAGTGATGCAGGAGCATCCTAGGATCCTTGGCAATCCTGTATCAAACAAAAACATGTTTTCTTTTGTTCTTTAGCTTGTTTGGAGACTACTCGGTGAAGTGCTCAGTTACCCTGTTGCTTGGGTACTCTTTCTATCTTGCTTTACCGATGGGTTTCGGTGTATGTTGGTTTATGTTGCTCGGGTATGCTTTTACCGAGTTTTTGTTGGTGCTTGGTGATCTCTTCCTGAGTTGTTTATCCTGATCTGGCCGAGTTCTGCATTTAATTTCCATGGCATAATTAATGTGGGGTCTCTCATTGGGGATTGTGTGGACCTAAATCAAGGTCAGGGGGTTTCTCCAATGTGTGTTATTGTAGGCTGAGTTGTTGGTTTCTTTTTGTATTTAAGTTGTATTTTGTTCTTAGCATAGGGCATCAAATTGGGAGAACATATCAAAGTGTTGGATCTGAGAATCTGGATTGTGAGTTGTATGTCTCAAAGAAGCTTTGTAGTTGATCTTGAGTAGTGTCTTTGTAATTGGTCGTAACCGGGAAGGGCTTACAGCCTGACATGTTGGATGTAATTGATTATCTATGATAATATAGAAATGAAAGCTGATTATATTTCTGTGTATTTGGTTTTATATGCTATTATGGTTATTGGCTACAAGTTTGGACAATCCTTTGTTGGATCCTCCATCCTTGACTGCGTCAGGTGGTATCAGAGCAGAGTTTCAATCGCTGGAGAAGAATTTAGATTTCAAATTGCTAGAGATTTGTGGAGCGAAGACGCCTCCAAAGAAAAATCACGAGATCACAGAGGAAGAACCTAAGGAGGAATTCAATCTTAAAGATTTTTGAGCTTTGCAGAAGCAAGTGCAAGATCTGCGAGAGGAGTTACAAAGAAAGAACGTGTCTAGAGAAAACCGAAATAATGGTGAAGATTCTAATGAAGAAGATCATTTCGAAGAAGCTGAAGAAGATGTCAGAGATCCAAAGGAGGCTATATTTCTGAGAGCAATGTCTAAAATTGGGAAAAGACCCAAGATTGAAGTTTTTACATTTGTTGGAAGCCTTAGGCCAAAAGAATTGATCAATTGGATTAATGAGATGGATGAACACTTTGAGTATGAAGAAGTGGAAGATCCTAATAGAGTTTAGTTTGCAAAGACAAAGCTAAAAGGTCATGCAAACATATGGTGGAGAGAAGTTCAATTGGAAAGAAGTCAGAGAGGTAAAGACAAGATCATCAGATGGAATCGAATGGTTCAAAATTTGAAGAAGCAATTCATTCCAGTGGATTATGAATTGGAGATGTTCAAGAAGATGCAAGGTTTGAGGAAGGAAAACAAATCGGTGCAAGAGTACACCAAGGATTTTTATCGGATCCTGATTAGGACTGGACATTTGGAAGCTGACAAGGAGAAAGTTGCTAGATATATCTATGGCTTGAGACTTAGTATTTAGGAAGAGTTACTTACTGTTCAGATGAAAACCATAGAAGATGCTTATCAGATGGCATTGAAGATTGAGGATAATCTGAACAAGAGGTTTGAGAGAAGACAGAATAACATAAATTGAGGTGGTAAGACCGATGACACAACTGTTGAGAGTAAGGTGGTGGATAATCCTAAGTAGACCAAGGTAGGATCTAATAGTACTCAAACCACTAAGGATTACAATCGTGGGTATGGAAGAAGAGGAAGAAGTGATTTCATCGGTACTTTTTTTTAGTGTGGTGAGAAGGGACATAGGACCTGGTCATGTCCTCAAAGGAAGTTCACCCTGACGATAGAGGAAAGCTCAGTGAATGTTGTAGAACAAGGTGAAGTTATGATCACTAGAAGGCTGGCTGCATGTATTAATGAAATGGTACAGAGAATAAATTTGTTCAAAACCAGATGTAAGTGGAAGGATAAGGTATGTAATGTCATAATTGAGGGTGGAAGTTCTGAGAACTTTGTTTCAAAAGAGATGGTTAGTAAGTTAAATTTGGGAAGAAGAGAACATCCTAATCCTTATCAGATTAGTTGGATACAATATGTGTCTAAGGTTAGAATTGAGGAGAAATGTCTTGTTAATTTTAAGATTGGATCTTATTATGATGAGATATTATGTGATGTGGTGCCTATGGATGCTTGTCACCTGTTGCTCGGTAGACCTTTGAAATATGGCAGACATGTTATGTTTGATGGTCGTGCAAATACATATGTGGTGAGGCAGGATGGATCCAAGCATAAAATGTTGCCTTTGCAGGAAGAAGGGACTAAGGGACATGGAGTTATTAGATGTTGTCCAAATGAGAGTGACAAACATGAGGAAAAGAGAAGTGATGAACCTATGGGTGAAAGGACGGAGAAATTGAAGGGAGAAGAGAATAAAACCTTTGAGGAAATTATAGAGATTAAGAAAAAAATGACATTTTTGGCTGAGATAGTGCAACAGATATTGACACTAGTGACATAGAGAGATGAAGATGATACCGAGTTGATCAGTCAGTCGGATGAGAATGTGGTTCATCAAAACACTGACAGTATCAAAGGTACCGAGGATGATCAATGTCAACTAAATATGTCAGTTGCAGGAAGAGGATATGAGAAAAGTTCCAGACTGATGAATTTGTTGAATGGGACATTGGACAGAGTCAAGATAGCATGGAATGAAGGGAAAGAGGAGATATGGGTTAAGAACAAGTATGGATTACATGTTCTGAGTCCCTTAAAATGTTCATAATTTCCTTTATGAGAACATCTTCTTTACCTAGGGTGTCTGATGCAGGAGCATCCTACGATCCTTGGCAATCCTGTATCAAACAAAAATATGTTTGTTTTTGTTATTTATCTTGTTTGGAGACTGCTCGGTGAAGTGCTTAGTTACCCTATTGCTAGGGTACTCTTTCTATCTTGCTTTATCGACGGGTTTCGATGTATGTTGGTTTATGTTGCTCGGGTATGCTTTTACCAAGTGATTGTTGTTTCTCGGTGATCTCTTCCAGAGTTGTTTATCCCGATTTGTATGATTTCTACATTTAATTTTAGTGGCGTAATTAATGTGGGGTCTCTCATTGGGGATTGTGTGGACCTAAATCTGGGTCGAGGGGTTTCTCCAATGTTTGTTATTGTAGGCCGACCTGTTGGTTGCCTTTTGTATTTAAGTTGTATTTTGTTCTTAGCTTAGGGAATCAGATTGGGAGGATAGATCAAAGTGTTGGATCTGAGAATGTGGATCGTGAGTTGTATGTCTCAAAGAAGATCTGTAGTTGATCTTGAGTATCTTTATAATTGGTCGTAATCGAGAAGGCCTTACAACTCGACATGTTGGATGTAATTAATTATCTATGATAATAGAGAACAGAATGTTGATTATATTTCTGTGTATTTGGTTGTTTATGCTATTATGGTTATTGGCTGCAAGTTTGGACAATCCTTCATTGGATCCTCCGTCCTTGACTGCGTCATTAAGCCATGGAATGGTTCTCCAAGTTACCCCCGGGAATCAAATAGTTTGAGGAGTTAATCAATAAGTTCATTCATAATACTCCTAAAATATTTAACATTGTGTAACCATGTTATAAATTTGCAATACCAAGCAATGAAATGGTGAAACATTTATCACATTTCTTCAAAGGTGGAGGAGAATCTTTCCAAGATATCCTAGATTTATACCTAAAAATGAAAAGATGGATATCGTCATCAATAATATAGTTCTGGAAATGAATTTTCCTCTTCAATTACAATGTCCCCCTACATTTGACAAAATGATTGAGAGTGCAACAAAGATTGAAGATGCCTTGGTTAAAAAGGGAATCAATTTTTGAATCAATTTTTTAATAAATTGCAAAAAATTTTGTTTAATCAAACAATACCTGCAGAATTGACGATATTAAGCCAAAAATGTAGGGCTCACATTTTAATGTAGCGCCCATGAAAGAAGACAGAAAGATTAGCTTCAAGGAAGGCTATAAAGCAGTGGCTGAACACCTATGCCAAACCCAACTGTCTGCTGCATCAGTTCACACACAGGTAAGTATGCCAAATGAAAATTATTTCAAATTGAATACTTGAGTGATAATCTATTTGATGTTTATTTCATACTTGAGCGCATGACATTGCAATGAAGCCTTCTAATCCTAGCATAGAACCTCCACATGACGAAGACCCTGATGTGCATCGTAGTGATGGAGGTATTCATTTGCTATTGAAAATTAATTGTGTAATTTTAATACAATTTAACATTTTAAATTGAAATTGGGGTAACCTTTCTTGTGTACATTTTAGAGCATGCAGAACATCATGGAGTGGAGGATGATCTAAGTGTTCACCATATTCAAGATGATATGGCACTGTCAGGTAAAGAAAATCTTTGTTATGTTATTTTAAATTTTTTTTTATTGGTTGTTATCTTCCTTTAATTAATGAAATACTTGTAACACTAATATAAAATATTGTGAATTTAACCCATTTAGTTGTTATTGTAGCAGACCCCCCTTTGGTGCACGAGCGTCCTCCTACACACAGGAGGAGGCATTTATTGAGATCACAAGAAGAAGAAGAGGAGGGGAATGACAAAGATATTGATGCTCCGCTTAGCCGTTACATTTAAAAATTGAGGAAAAAACCAAAAAAGAAATGATTGCAATAAACATTTTTTGATAATGAAATTACGTTGTCTTAATGAATGTAATTTTGTGCTACAAAATGTTGATAAATTATGTGTTGATGAAATATTGAGCAATGTCCAATTTTTAATAAATTTTAGGTGTTATTGAATGTTACGTAATTATAATTATTGAATGTTATATTTCATAAATGGATGAATAAATGAATGTTAGATGTTAATGGGGAATTTAGAGTGATGTTAGGGGGAGCTTCCACCTTCACGTGGTTGACCTTGTTAAGTAGAGAATATTAAACTATTCTCGAAACCAAGTGAAGCTCAAGCTAAACCAATGTAGATTCAATGGTCAAACACACCTATTAGTCCTATTCCACATGGATTCAATGGTGAAACACACCTACTAGTCCTATTCCACTGTCAGTATGCAACTTTATGACTGTCCATGTCATATTAGTGGTAGACTACATAAAATTCACATTGTGGGCCTTCATAGAATATCTTGAAAAGAATATTTAATGCTCAAGACTTACAAGTTACTTTAATAGTTTGGGAAAAATTATTTGCTAATCCAAGCTATTGTCATCAAATGCATCTAAGCATAGATTTCAGGGGAATAGGCTACCAAGGATATTCTATTTTTAAATAGTGTATAAATCAAAGTTATTTTTAGAAGTAATATAAATTTTGAAAACATAGTATTTTGGACCATTAATCTATCAGCAGATCTGTGTGTTTAAATATAAACCATTCCTTTCATATGTATTGGTTATGTTAAAACAACTTAATAACATCATTGAAGTTTAAGAATAATTTATGCTATAAATGTCAGTCATACAACCCAGATCAGAAAACAAATAACTGGGAACAACAATTGATTCCATGCTTCATTCTAGTATCTGCCACTAGTGATTTTTTCAATCAATTCACTATTTCATTTTCAAATTTTATGTATTGAAGAGGTTGTCTGCCACTGATTATTTTGTAGGTAATAGCTCACATATGGGAGAGAAGTAGCTGAAATTACAACATGATAAGAAAGGACATCCAGAGAACAAAAAACAACAAAGCGTGCAATAGGTTTTCTTTCCACTTACGAATTGCTTGCATTGTGGTCATGATCCAATTTGTGCATCAGATTCCTATTGGATCAAATGGGTTCTGTGTGTTTGGCTATGAGTAGAAAAACTCCTTTATTTTTAACCCAAATAACATTTCTATCTTTAGTATTTTTTGGATTTTCATCTTCCATGCCAATATGTTGATATAAGAATGCTATTTGCAGCTAATAAATAGGGTGTGCAAGCCATTTGCAACATGATGGTGCACTTGCAAGGAAGTTAAAAAAATTGCCAATTAAAATCTAATTGTAGCAAATCCAGAGGTCCTCACTGATTTCTTGACCGATGACAAGATGAAGTGATTTTTGCATCTTGTATCTTTTTTAGCTTTTATTTTATCATGGTTGTCTTCACTTTATAGTTGAAGTTTCAGAAGAATCATTTACTGTACAAATAATTCCTAGCTGAAGAGCCCATGTGGTTCTTGTAGTTGAAGGGGCTCCGCACAATAACTCAAAATTGGGAATTGGACTACCAAGATTAGTTTCGTTTACCTTTTAGTAAAATCCAATGGAACCAAATATTATACCCAAAAGCATATAGGCTACACTCTCAACTTAATTCTCAGTGCTTGTTTGCAAATGTAATAAGATTATTGCATATAAATCCATTTTTGGGGGGTTTGACAATTATGTAACATAGATTATTTCCTTCTAGACATCAACACCACTTGGATATGTCCTTGAATTGCTTCTAAAAATAAAATAGTACCCATAATTCCTTATAGATAAACATCAAATTTACTTCTATTTGAAAATCCTAAATGCGATCTACGGGTTATGACTAACCCTGTTTGTTATTTTGAGAAAATGAACATGGATCACAAGCGCATGCAAGGACCCAATAGTTGAGCATTTCAGTTATAGCTATGTTGGTTTGTGATTGACAGTTTGGTTACCTTTATCTTGGTCTTTACCGACGGACTTGTTTTATAATACACTCAAAACCCTTATGCATTCCCCAATTATGTTTTTATTTATTTAATGGCTTGTTTTATAATACAAGAAAAGATCTTTATAAAGATTAAACATTTATATTAAAAACCAAATGTGTGTTGGTTGAATTAGTCCCATATCTAATACAAAAGATTTAATCTTTCGATAAATTTTCAAAAATAATTGTATATTCAATTTTTTGCAGGGTATGCTAATAAAATCCATGGACTAACTTTAAAGATGAGTGGACGTGTGTGGTCAGATTATACCATGGAACTTTGCACTATTTACGTTTTCACTAAGATTGCTCCTGCTCTGGCTTGTGGACGCATAGTAATTGTCAAGCCTACAGAGTTGACACCCTTATCTACACTCTATTGTGCTCATTTATCTGTAGAGGTATATAAATATATAACCTTTTGCAGTGCAGAAATATTTAGATTGATTTGGAAGCCTTTAATTTAGCAATTTATAGAAAAAATGAAGATACATTTAGAATGGGTTTTTTATATTATGTAATTGGTGTTTGATTAATATAGGTTGGGGTACCTCCTGGTGTCCTTAATGTGCTTCCTGGTTTTGGAGCAATTGTTGGTGCTGTTATAAGCTTCTGGACTTTGAAGTTGGTAGATGAATTTGAGAGGTGGAAAGTTAGAATGCTCAACTATTGGGCTCTCTCTCTAGAAGAACTATGACAATATGAAAGTAGGATAACAAATATCCTTACATCTTTCAAATAATTTTGTCCTTCAATGATCCATGATACTTCTATATCTTGTGATTTCTTCTGCTTCACAACCCATAAATGAAGAATTTGTGCATGAGATTGCCTAATTCCTTTAAAAATTGACCGCTCTTTTCTTTTGCTTTGATGCCAACTTATTAGCTATTTTTGTGCACTCAGATAATATCTATAGTTAAAAATATGGTGAATAGATTAGAGTTGGCTACAATCTACAACAAGATTATGGCAAGTTGTGGAGTTTATGTAAATCATTGTAATGCCTTGGTATGGTAACTTTATGCTTGAGATAGAATTTGGGCTCATGCAGATGCTGTAATGTATTTTATTAACTAGAATGGATTTTATTTGACACTAGGATTTGTAATTGCTAGCTAAGATAGGTTAGAAATGTTTTATCTTGTATTTTCTAAAATAAATTATGGAATGAAAAAAATCTGTAGGTTTTTGTATGCGTGATATTCTTGTTTCATATATATCGGCCCCAATGGGTAGAATAATGCATATTTTCTAGGAAATCACTAGGTTATCTAGAAAGTTAATCCACACAAAAAAACTACAAGCATGTCATTGATGAACCATAACTAATTGAATGTTTGAAGATGTTAAGTTGATGATCACCAAAAGGCAGAAAGATAATGCAAGACATTAAATCAATTAATGGATTGTATTGTCATTGATGTCAACTTGATATAATCTAATTGGTTATATACAAAGTGTCAAAGAATTCAAAGAACCAGAAAGATTAAAGTTATGCTATCAATAATGCATAAAAATTTAGTATTCACAAAGTGACAACAAACACCGACGGACAACACACACCAACAGATAGAGAACCCCACGAAGAAAGTCACAGTGATAACCGAGCAAGAAACCCGACAAGCATTACCAATGAGCATAATCACAAGCATTACCAACGGATAGAACTTCATAGTGTTACCCGACAGATAGACAACCCCAACAGATAGAAAATCCCGATGGAGATACCCGAGGAGAACTGAAGTGTTGACCGAAGCTAACAAAGAGTTAAACACCGAAAAGAACTGAAGCTCAAAAATGACAAAATACTTAGCTGGAAATAGCTAAAGAAGGAGTTAACTGGTTGTTAACATTGTTTTCATTGAAAAGTTAGAAGCCAGAGATAAGAGAGAGTTTTCAAGTAGTTTTATTACAGTTGTTAGGAAGATATCTACGAGATGAAACTGAATAAAAGTTTTAAAGCAAGATTGGCTAGAATTGTGGATCATGCCAAGAACAAGAAAGTCAAGAAATTACAAACGGTTGAATCAAGAGACAATCTAATTCATTATGAATTAGGGGAGTGAATAGAGAAAAGGATGCTGAAGAGAAACTGATGAAGAAAGACTTCAATTAGACCTGATTAATCAAGCTAAAGAATAGAGCTAATTCTGCGGACACTGAGAAACAGAGCACAACATCACCAAGAAGAAAGAAGTGGAGCAAAGGTACTGAAAAGATTCCAAAAACAATTGACAAAATATGTAAAAACATCTCAGAATCACCATCTATTTCTGATCCTAACATTAGGAAATGGTTAAAATTTGATCCAGAGGATCAAAATGAGATAGAAGAAGCTATTATAGCTGAAATGTGCAAAAACCCTTATGTTCCACTACAATTCTCAGAATATGACGTTCCCAAGGAACTATCAGTGAGATTGTCTGCAAGATGGACATTGGCACTACATCAGGAAAAAGAGATAAGAGAAAGAGTACTTGTTACTCTTATGCTTTCTGATTCAAAGAAGGAAGAAATAAATGAAATGATGAAGAATTATGAAAAGGAGTTCTCACCCAAAATGAGAGCATACAATTTTCTCAAGGGAAAGCTAATTGAGCTGGATCAAGACAACATTAACAAGTGGTGCAAGATACTTAACATGCCCATTAAGGAAGCTATCCCGGAGAAGGAATACATCATCATTAAGGATGCAAAAGATGACTCATCAGTGGAATTGGACAAAGAAGAGAGTGAGGCAACCGGGAACCAAAATATTGAAGTTGCAGATGAGGTATGGCCCGACACTACTCTTGAGAAAAATTAGAGTGAGGAAAGCCAAATTACACCAAGTCCAATTCATATTGAATTGGGTAATGAAGAAGAGGTTACCAAAGAAGAATTGACAATAAAAGGTAACATAACTGAAGATATCAATGATGAAACATGGTTGGATAACATCATCAATGACACTACAGGAAAAGACCCTGCACAAGAGGTGCAAAAAGATGAAGATATCAATATTGCACAAGGTAATACCGACAGACAGGATACACCTACTGGCACTACAAAGGTCAATACACCGACCAACATGAAAATTTTGATACAAGTTATTGATATTGAATCAAGTCAAGAAAAATCATCTAAGAAATATGATGATATACCCACAAACATGGGTAATAATGAAAATAGAGACGCATCGCACACTCAAAAAGATACATATACAGAGATGAAGGCTGCAACCAACACTCAGCAAAAGGTGTCTACTAAAAAAGACAAAGGAGAATATGCTAAAATAGATGAAGCATTGAGAAAGAATGAAGAAAAAGAAAAGAGTGAACAAGTTAAGCAAGATGAGAGCATGAAAGAAAATGAAGATAAATCTATTGATACACCCAAGGCTAATGAAGAGACGTCTTCACAAAACCAACCAGTGGAATCTGAACAAAAGTAACAAGATGCTTCATATTCTCGACCCTCACCTACAAAATCAATCCAATCTCAAGGTCTACAAATGGTAGTAAACCAATCTATCTCCCAGGCAAAGAAGAAGAAGAAGAAGGTAATGAAGAAAGCCATCTTGGCTGTAACACTTGATGAGGTAATTGAAATACCCAAGTGGGATGTATCTACTTTAGATACTGAAGCACTTAAAAAGTTTGGAGTGATATGCCAAAGAAAAGCTATATAGGAGAAAATGAAAAAGGCACACAGGGAAGCCCAAACACTTGATAAAGCTACAAATATACTACATCAACTTGTTCCTAATACAAAAGTTGAAGATGGAATATCAGTCATGGAGAAAATGCATTTCTTACCGACGCCATCACCAATCAAAATGTAGATGCAGAGAAGGCAATGGAAGAACAGGCAGAGATGAAATATCAACACAAATTGGTTGAAAAGATCAGCCAAGAAGTGGCAGAGAATAAGGTAAAGCTCTCTGAATTAGCAATTCAATTAGAACCTATGATTGCTGAATTTGTTACCTTAGTTCAAAAATTGTGCACACTGGAAAATTTCACAAAAGAAAATAGTGAAAAGATGTCCCAACTAGATTTAGATCTAACAGCTAGTGCACAAAGTTTAACCTCTCATGTAAACACAATAAAGTTGCATCATGACAAGATCACAGAGGTAAACAGATTGAGACAAGAGATATGGGATGTAGAGACACAGTTCAAAAATGAGGTTACAGAGCTACAGGCTCACATTTTTCCAAACCTCACCACTCTGCAACAACACATAACAGATGCAAGAAATCTGATCTCAACCCTAGAGATGTCTGTAGTAGATAGCATCTATGATATGCATGTGAGAATATCACTTGAACACATGGATCTTGAAAATTTGAAGGAGAAATGGGAGAAGATTATGGAGGAAATCAAAGCCTCACACTCTCACATTTTTGACAAGTTGTAAGTACCTTTTCCCTCATTATCAAAAAAGGAGGAATGTATAGTACATATGTATAATATACTACTTTAGAAGAATATGTATAATGTATGTACAACAAGGATAGATATGTACAATATATCAGAAAAAGGAAACAAAAAGGAGAAGTCGATTATATGTACATAAACTTACACTTACTGGAATATGCATAGGGGGAGTCATTTCATGACTAAGGAAGAAGTATACACAGGTGTACATGCCAATACATTAAGTATGTTACACATATTAGTTTTTGATACTAATGTCAAAGGGGGAGATTGATGACATTAAGTTTTTCCATTAGTATACTTAAAGTGAAAAACATGATAAAGTTCATCGGTATAGGCATAACCGACGGATAGAAAACATACCCGACAAGATGACAATGTTTATCGTGAAAATGCTAAGTATAGAATTGCCTAATGAACACTGAAAAGAGTTCAACTGACGACAAAGCATAAAGGACATTACTGACAGTATAGTTTTTTGAACATCACCGACATAACAGAAAAGGCAGGAACCTGACGAACAGTTCAATTAAGGGACACCGACGGAGCAGAAAACCAACAGAGCATAGAATGAAAGAAAATTGACAGACTGATAGAGCAGCCCGATAGTCAGTTACAGAACTCGCAAAAAGTGGATCCGACTTTCCATGTCAGATAAAACATTGTAATTCTATTTTTAGAGTTTTTATTTGTTTTAAAACTTTACTTGAGGGTCAAGCAAGCATATTGTTTAAATGTTTTAAGCATCCTAACGGATCTAAAACATAACTAACTAAAGATCAAGGTCAAGTTGTAAACCTTGGATCTAGAGTTGATCTATAAAGCGTGAATCAAGAATAGATCAAGAAACTAGTATAAATAGATGTTCAATCATTTATAATATGTAATGAGTTGATAAATGATTGTAGCCATGGAGAGCATCTAAGAAGAAGTGAATTCATGCAAAGTTTAGAAACAGATTACATATACATTGTAAGCTTTATAGGATCTATTATCAGAAATTAGAGATTTCATATACTATCAAATCAACATTTATATTGTAGTTGCATTCTAACAAGTGCATCACATCAGAAATCCTTTTGTAGAAGGTGGACTTAACAGTTCTTTGATAAATCTCTTAACAAAGTGCACACTTAACAGTGTTGCTAAAGCTTCAAACAAAGTAGATCCTAATAGGTCTCCACTCTAATACTCCTAATAGGGTAGATCATCAAAAGTGATCAAATTGTAAGCCTTAATTGGCTCCCTTCTTATCTGCAAATAGTGAAGTTTTGTGGGTAGACATCCCCACCACAGTTTTTACTTCCTAACAGGAGTTTCCTGCGATATCATATCATGTATTATGTGTTATTTATTTTCATGTATGTTTCTTGAATGTTTACACATGCAAAGAACTTATATTATGATTTCACATACATAAAGAAAGATAAATAGATAGATAGGAATATGAAAATCTGATGACACAAAGATTAATGGGCCAGCCACATAAAAAATTTTGGAGGTACTGATTCACCCCTCCCCTCTCAGTACATCATTCCAATAATTCCAACAGACTTAACAATCCTTTATATATTGAGATACATCCTAAGGAGTATCAAAAGGTTTGATCATGAAGATAGCATAGAGATGCCAGATACCAATTGACAAACTACACTGGTTTTGGTCATAAAAGGTAGCATACAGATGCCAGATATCAAGTGACAAACTATTCTATTTAAATCCTCTAAGGTCACACCTAACGGTGTGTTTGTAACCTTTAACAGGGTTGGATCTTCACTGAGCTCACTTCAGAAGAGTGAAAATTTTGGGTTACCGGTCCCAAGTGGTTTTTCCCTTAATAGGGTTTCCAAGTTAAAAATCCATGTGTCAATGTGTTTATGAGTCATTACTTTAGTGTTTTGCATTACACATAACTAAATTTGGATTGATCGGTATACACTAAGTAATTTACTGTATTTTGGTAAATGAAAGACTGCTAATCGGTAAATAGTAAGAATAAGGTTTAATAGTGAACTCTGAGAAGTAGTTATTTGTTAAGATTATTTCAAGGCATTCATCTTGTAGGACTTAAGATAACTAGAGGATTAATATTTTGGTACTATATTTTTGGGTTGATTTATTGAAAAAAATTTGAGTCCACTGATTCACCCCCCCTCACAGTTATTCAAACATGTAACATTGCTTCAACTTTATCATCACACAAATGATTCCCAGAATCTAAATATAATAGCCAAAATCTCAAGATTTCTTCCAGACTCAAATGAGACCAAAATGAATAACAAATGCTTCTTGAAAGCGGTCAAGAGTATAGGTACTATTTTTGCAAATCAATTTAGCACCTACAAAATGTTGCTATGTTAGTGGAAGCAATGTTCATTGGGTGAAGATATGATTTTCCTTTAATATAAACTTTGTAGAGGGAGTTGCACTCTCAAATATACTAAATTAATGATCCTTTATTTATATATAGTGGAATCAATATTACTAAACCCCTATTCAATTCATTGTTCCTTGCAAAAACAAATTTGCAGAGACCCAATTCAATTATGTGTTCCTAGCAGATACAAATTTGTAGAATCTATTGACCGGGTCCGCCAACAGTCATAAGTTGTCACCGAGTACCGGGGTACTAGCCAACTCCACCTGCAAAGGTTATCCGGGGAAGTGAGACTCCCTGGGCCTCCAAGCACCTGGGTGTCGGGTCTCGAAAGTGTGGGGCTCGGTTGGGAGAAGTGACTATTTTTGAGGGGGATAGTTGGTTTCTTCAACTCATTCTCTATGAGGATTCAGGAAGGTAAGGTTTCTCCAAGCATTCTACACTTAGCAAATAAACTGAAAAGATCCTGCAGGGTTAGAAATGTCTCATCTACTTATAGTTATGTTTAAACATCCCATACATCAATAATGCTCTGATATA
>MU223692.1:24658-68832 GCA_018584345.1 Thuja plicata | reverse complement strand
TAGAGCATACACCAAAATGAAATAACAAAGGAGACAAGAAGTTTTGAAGGGGGAAAAGCATAAAAAAAACCCCGTGATATTATTAAGAATGGGCTAAAAAGCCTAAGAGAGAGAGAGGAAGAGAATGGGAGCAAAAAGCTCATACAATGCTTCAAGAGAACGAGAAACTAAGTGTTGCAAGTGAATGTGTGAAAAAGTGAGTGAACGTAAAAGTGAGTGAAAAAGTGAAAAGAATCATCTCTTATGTAGAGATGAGAAGAGAGGAGTTGCATGTAACTCCCATGTGCATGTGAGCCACATTCATAATGTGTGTGCCACTTGTTCTATTTCCTCTTAAGGAGGAATCTAGAATAAAAGGAAATTACAAATAAATATTATGTCCTCACACATGGGAAAGAGGACAAGTGTTCATGTAGGGATTCTATAGGAATCTCCTACTTACATAATAAATTAAACTAAACTACCTTGGTTTATAATATATTTCACCAAGAAAAGATTACATATTCTAACAGGGATAAAACTCTAGACCTGGAAAGAATTCTTTAAAATTTCAGACTTGGGTCAACCAACTAGTACAACTGATCTACCCTTGGTGTGTCCAATTACTTGTTCCTTATTTTTATTTCACTGATTGCCAGATTTCCAGAAATAAACCCAATGAAGATTCCTCAAAATGTACCACCAAACCTATAGAATAGCTCCGAAGACCAGACCGATTCTACCATGCTAAAGACAGATTCTTAAGTTCACCATGCTATAGACATCATCCCAGAGACCAGAGCTTATGCGAAGCATTCCAATCCTCAGAAGAGAGAATAAAATGCCAGAACCCAAAAATAAAACCAGAAATGAAAACAAAAACCACCAAAAGAGGACTACCCCAGAGGTCAGCCAACAAGGCTATTTACAAGACATGGTACCTCCCAACAAGGCACCGGGAAAGAAATATTTACAAGCGAAGTGCTCTACATAAAATATAATTTTGGACAAACTTACCCGATTCGAAATAGTGTTTGAGAAACTGTCCATTGACAGGTAATGGGATAGGTTCTCCAATCATGGTGTTAAGGAAGTAAGTGTTTGCCCCATAGATTTCTGAGATTAAATATGGTCCAAGCCAGAGCCGTTGGAACTTGGTGTGCTTACCTTTCTTTTCCCGGGCCTTGTCCCACAACAGGACCAAGTCCGAAATTTGAAAAGCCTTGTATTGGCCTCTGTAGTCAAACCATCATTTTACCACTGCTTGATGATGCGCAAAATGTTCAAGGGATGCATCTCATTGTTCCTCCATTCTCACCAGATTTAGGAGCCAAACCTCCATGACGTTATCCTGGTTGCTGAATTCCTGCATAAACTGCAAAACTGGGATTTGTAAGTTGATCAGGAACACTGGGTTCTGGCCATAAACCAAATGGAATGGGGACATTCCCAAGGCGACTTTGATTCAAATTTGATCCACCTAGAGGGTGAATTTCAACTTTTGATGCCAATCCTGGGGATTCTGTTCTAGCAAGTGTTTGATCACTTCAAGTAGATTTTTATTCATAGATTCAGCAACACCGTTCCCTTGTGGGTGATAGTTGCTGGAAAACTTCAGAGTGATCTTCCGATTGTAGGTCTACTCAAGTAATTGCACCGAAGAAAATGCTAGACCATTGTCACATACCAAAGCAAAGGGCATTCCAAACCTCGTGACGATGTTCTCTTCTAAGAATTTGATAACCACATCTGCTGTGTTATTCTTACACGATATAGCTTTGGACCACCGGGTATAGTAATCAGTAGCAGTAAGAATGTACCAGTGGTTGGAAGATGAGTTGGAGTTGATTTCCCTGATGAAGTCAAATGCCCATTGGGTGAAGGGCCTAGCCTCAAAGACTGGTTGCAAAGGCATAGCCGGGTTACGCTCACGATGTGTCACGGTCTGGAAAGTGTGGGACCTCTGAACGTGAGTGTAAACATCTTTAAATATACAGGGCCAATAGTACCCAGCCTGTAGGATCTGATGGGCGGTGGCGTCGGCTGAGCCATGCCTGGTTCCAAACTACCCATGAAATTTATCAATCATTTTTGCAGCTTGGTCTCTGTTGATGCATTGGAGGTACACTCCCTCATAGTTCCTATGGTAAAGCGCAGAGTTTTTGATTATAAAGTGAGCACTTTTCATCCACAGGGCACGGTGTTTATTGGGAGGTAACCCCTCCGAGCATTTTTTGTTCAATAGAAAATATACCAGATCGGTATACCACGGGTCTCGAGTGATGGACTCCACCGTGTAAGTTTGGCATTCTATGCGGGGAGTCTCTTCTGCCATCGCTCGACTCAGTCCCTGACCTTAGACTATCTTCATGGGATGCATTTCTAAATCATATTCCTAGATGATGGCCATCCATTTCCCCCATCTTTCGCCCAACTCGCTCTGCATTAGCAGAGACTTCACGGCTTGGTCCAGGATGATAGCATGCACCTTGCTCCGGAGAATGTAATGCCAGAATTTCTTCATGGCACAAACAAGAGCGAAGGCCTACTTTTCTAGCGATGAATATTAGACTTTGGTGTTTTTGAAAGGGGAGCTCATGAAAGCTATTGGTCATTCTTCCCCTTCAACCTTTTGAGTCAACACTGCCGCGGTAGAATGCGGTGAAGTAAAGGAGTAAATATAAAATGGAAGGGAGTAGTCCGAACTAGCCAAGATAGGTGCTTCCATTATTGTCTATTTGATCTGGGTGAATGCCTGCTTTGCTTCAGAACTCCACTCAATCTTGGTATCCTTTTTCATCATTTCATTGAGTGGTTTGACTATCTCGGAAAATCCAGTGATGAACTGCTGGACAAAGTTAATCTTTTTGAAGAAAGACCGCATCTCTTTCTTGCTATCAAGCATCTGTAAATTTAGCAGTGCTTCAATTCTCTCAGGGTCAATGGATATGCCCTTCTCGGAGATGATATGCCTGAGCAATTTCCCTTTAGTGACCCTGAATATGCACTTCTTGGGGTTAAGGGATATTCCATACCAGTGACACCTCTCACAGATCTAAGCGAGATGGGTGGAATGGTCACGCCTATCTCAGGAAAAGATGGTCAAATCATCCATGTAGATGATTATGCACCGATTCACAAGGCCCTCAAATGCAATGTCCATGGCCTTTTGAAATGTGTCCCTATGTTAATCAAACCAAAGGGCATCCTTCTATATGAAAACATTCCCCACTTGGTGGTAAACGCTATTTTCTCTCTATCTTCATACTTAACCATGACCTGGTTATATCCGGAGTAACCATCCAAGAACGACATCATTTGGGATCCATTCACTATCTGCAATACCTCATCTAGCGAAGGGAGAGGGTGATTATCTTTCTTGGAGGCCTTATTCAAGTTTCAAAAATCCACGCAAAGGCAAATTTCACCGCTCTTTTTTCTCACAGGGACCAGATTGGAAACCCTTGTAGTATGCCAGATTGGAAAGATTATCTTAGCTGACAGTAATTTCTCCACCTTCTGATGAATTAGAGGTTCGATTAATGGGTTGACCGATTGTTGTTTTTGCCAAAAAGGCTTAGCATCAGGCTTCAAGGGGATAGTATGAGTCATAATGGATGTGTCGTATGTTTTCAAATCCTCATATCCCCATGCAATCAAATCTATGTATTCTTAGAGAACCGTGAGAATCTTCTCCTTCTCCTCAGGGGAACAGGAGGTGCCAATGTGTATCATCTTCTCTTCACCAGGCTGGCCGATGTTTACCTTTTCAAACTTTCCTCCCTCAGAGGAAGATGACATCTTTTCTTAGGCCTGAGGGTCTAAGTCGAAGATTCATTCAAGTGCAACCATCCCCTTCAGGATGGTATTAGTGGGTAGGTCCATGATCCCATCGTCTTCGTCACCCTGCCCAGTATCATTATGGTCTCGTTCCTCCACTACCTGGTCTTCAAAGACACCAACATTGGCCATGAAGGCTAGGATATGTTGATCGTCCTCAAAAACCTGAAAGTGGGCGACATTATCTGGAATTGACAGGGTCGGGACCATCTCAACTGAAAATCTCCAGAGTCGCGAGCTGGCCATGGGCTCAAGTGTGCTAGCAGAAATGGAAAGGGCATCCGGGACATAGTTTCGTCACCGGGGAACAAGATCAATGCCAAAAGCATCAAAATCTTCAATAAGGCTCCAAGACTGATTGCGGTATGCGGCCAGTCTCTTTTTGTGACATGTAAACTGACTCCAAATCTGTTTGACAACCATCTCTGAATCACTCAAAGCCCGGAGGCAGGTGACTCCTTTCCTTAATGCAAATAAGAGTCCAAGGACCAAAGCCTTGTACTCCGTAACATTGTTTGTGCAGTTGAACTACAATCTGTAGGATGCGAGGAAGGATTTCCCTCGCGGGTTGATTAATTCTATCCCGGCCCCGCAGCCTTGTTTGGATTGGGACCCATCAAACTTAAGGGTCCACAAATTGTTACTTGTGTTCTGGAGATGGGGAGCGGGAGTAGCCTTTGGATCATTTTTGGGAGGCTTGGGAGGAGCTTCCTCCTGCACTGTTGGCGTATGGGTGGGATCTATCTCCAGAGGAGTTTGGATTTGGGATTCCTAGGGGAATGGCACCAAAGAAGTGCATCCAGTAGAAACACTAGGCCCCGAGAAATCCATTATGTGTTCTCTATCCTGGAGGGCGTCGATGTGCCGGGTAGCGATGGAAAGGCAGAGTCTACACTCAAGTTCTAAATGTTTCTGATAGTGTGCTCGACACCAAGTGCCAGACAAGAGTGTAGCAGGGGTTGTTGTGGTGCCTTGAGAGTCCACCTCAACCTTCAATTTTTCTTCCAGGTCCTGGGTTCTCTGTAGAACTATGGGATCCTCCCCGGGGGTGAAATCAAATGTTAAGATTTCAAAGGGTCGGTACACCCCGAGAGAAGTCTCAGAGAAGAAGACCTCACTGACCCTCTCGACCTCGGTAAGGGCTTGCTTCATCCGGGGTTCACTTCCAACCTGGATCTTGTTTGATTCTCCTTCTGACGGGAGCCATAAGTGGGAGAAGTCGATCAAAAAGTATCCGTTCAAGGACTTAGACCAATTCTGACTTAATAACATCCCATAAGTCTCTGGGATGTCCACCACTTGGATGTCAATTATGCTGGCTATCCTGGGGTCCTGGATAAGCTGTATCCGGACATTCTTCAATTCCCCCACCATTTTCACGGCAATCTTATCTAGCTGAATCACTACACCGTTAGATGGGGTGGGATGGAATCTGAGCTTCTGGCATATGGATAAGGGCATGATGTTGCTCGAAGCTCCAGAGTCTACTAAGCAATTGTGTATGTTTTTTCCTTGGATATTCAGGCCTAGTAGGAAGGGAGGATCTTCATTGTTTCCCTGGAAGACAGTCGCATTGGCGTCCTCAAACGAGACAGTCTTGGGCGGGCGACTGATGACTTTTGGGTTTCCCAAGAGCTTCAGAAGAGACTTCTTCTGCTCGGGATAGTTTAGCAAAACCTCCATCAAGGTCATGGAGGTGGTGGTTTGCTCTAACACCTTTGTAATGTCCAATCTTCCTCCCGAGAATTTGTGACTTCCCTCGGCTAGGTCTTTCGCTTAGTTAGAGCTTGAACCTTTGAGAGGGGTGGGCCGGTCAGTTGCGTTATCCCGGGGAGGAGTGTCCTTGATAGGGGGTGTAGGCATGTAAGCTAGTCCTTTACTAGCCTGACTCTGGGTCTTGTATGGAGTCCTTGGGTTGGTGAAGGCATTGGCCTCAAAGGGCGGGATAGATTCATCAAAGAATCCATGCAATTCAGATTCCTCTTCATCTTCCCCGGAAGTTTCAAAGAAGATGGTCTCACAGGTGAAGGCACTATGGGTTGACTCTTGCACAGGAGGCTCCGGGGGAGTAGCATCATGCAATTGTTTTCTGTCTAGCTAGGAGATCATGATGACCTTTTCTAGCGTGGTGCAATTCACCTCATTGTGTGAGCCCATGTCGTGCAATCTACACCAATTAGTCATGGGCTGGAAGTCTACGACTGGTGTGAAATGTGATGGCCCAGCACCACTTTGGTTGGCATTTTGGTTCGGAGGTGGACCTCCAGTGTTCGCATTATTGTTCCATTGTTGTTGATTGGGCCAAGGCCCATTGTTGAAGTTTCTTCCCCCGACATTGTTGTTTCGTTGGCCAGAGAAGATATTCCCTCTTTGGGAATTAGGATTCTGGGGTGCATAAGACCCCGCCTTTAGCTGACCCATGTCCACAGTCGGGGTAGACAACATTCACTGGAGGGACTCAACCTCGATGGTCAACTGAGTGTTTGCATCACAGTGTGACGGTTGTTGTTGTTGGTTTCCCAGGAATGTAGCAGTATTCGTCGGAGTAGAGGGCGGCAATCCTCCAGCCATGGATGAATGAAATAAGGGCACTCCGGGAGGTTGTGTCTGCTGTGGTTGATTCCAAGGGAAGGCTTCTAGACTCGGTATTACCTGATTCTGTGAGGGATAAACATATCGGGCTTGTTGGTCTATCGGTGGTGGTGGGGGATTCATTCCCATTGCGGGGGCACCTATTGTCAGATTGGGGTTATACCCCCCAGCGTATGCTGTTCCACTGGGGATCATGTTAAACGGCGTGCTCTACCCAATCCCGCCTAGGGATTTGTTTAGACCACGAGATAATTCTAAGGCCAGATTGTAAACCTTCGCCAAAGTATCTCGGTCACCTGTAGCGGTTGTTCTCCAAAGGAGGGTGGTAACGAAGGGGTCCATCGTGTTAAGATAAGTTTGTATGGTTACTTCCAGGGATGGAATAAAAGGGCCCGTACACCGCTTTAAGGCTTGCTGGAACTGATGGTTGAATGCCGCAAGAGGTTCATTGGGTTCCTTCCTAATAGAGATGAACTGGCTATGGGACCAGGTTAGGTCCACGTGTACGTGAAAGGCAGCCAAGAAGGCATCCTCCATGTCCTGCCAACTGTTAATGGAGTTGGTGGGAAGGTTAAGGTACCAGTTTAACTCACCCTACCCTAAGGACAGGGGAAACATCTGGGTCACAACATCTTCATGCTGGATCCGGTGTTAGTTCATAGCATCCTTATATGCCTGTAAATGTTCTTCCACAGTTCATGAGCCTAAGTGCACATATCGCGGGCAGATCTTCTCCAGGTGCGAGGGTAAGTCATTGATTGCACCCAGAAAAGTTCCCATTGGGGACACGGTGTTGCCGAAATATGCAGCCATCAGGGGAACTGGACTCTGAGTAGTTTGAGCACTGGTTCCTGGGATTGTCTGAGAAGTTTGGGTATTCTGAGGTATGCTAGACCCCCAGACAATAGTGGTTGGTGTGGTTTTTGGGGTCCGTTTCTTTCGAGCAGGAGGCTCTAGTTCAACAAACCTTCTGGGGTTTGGGGCTGACCTAAGGATTCTCTCAAATTTTTCTAGGGAGAAAGACCCAATCCCACTGAAGGCTTGACTCCTAAAACTATATCTTGGGGAACCTTCGGGAGGTGTAAAATTGAAATCTCGAGAGGGGGATGAGTTCATGCCCTCCTTCTAGAGCCAGTTTTTGTTGATGGGGTTTTGTTGATCGGGTCCGCCAACAGTCATAAGTTGTCATCGGGTACCTGGGTACCGACCAAATCTGCTTGCAAAGGTTATCCGGGGAAGTGAGACTCCTCGGGCCTCCAAGCACCTAGGTGTTGGGTCTCGACGGTGCAGGGCTCGGCTGGGAGAAGTGACTATTTTTGAGGGGGATAGCTGGTTTCTTCAACTCATTCTCTCTGGGGATTCAGGAAGGTAAGGTTTCTCCAAGCATTCTACACTTAGCAAATAAATTGAAAAGATCCTATAGGGTTAGAAATGTCTCATCTACTTACAGTTATGTTTAAACATCCCATACATCAATAATGCTCTGATATACTATACTAAATACTGAATAAATACACAACCATCAGTCCATATTTGATCAGTAGCAAGGGAAAGGAGGTCGTTAAGCTACTTAAAATATCAGAGCAGAAGATATGAAGAACGTAAAACATAAAATACCATTAACTCAGAAGATCGAATGCCAACAACACCGTTGCAAGAACTCTCCCTTCTTCATTAATATTTCTTCTAGCAAGCACTAGTGCATGATACAATGGTGGCTCCAAGGGAGCATCTAACTACTGAATGCTTAAACAATGGAGCATTGAGCTCTGCAACTGAAATAAAAATACTGCTTCTCTATTACTGTGGACAGCAAAATCATCAATTTTGCCAACCCTTGGAAAAGGGCCAGACTTACTATTTATACACATTTTCATCTAACCCTGACCCTAACCCTATTTTACATTACACTGCAATAAAATATAATATCTGGGGACCAGTACTACCTACGCCACCCTACAAAAGACCTTGAGACGGAATAGGCCTGACATGTCAGAAGAATAAGACAAGAAGGTAGAGTGGAAGAATCAGCCTCGAGAAGAGAGCCAGGAAAGAGGAGGAAGAAATTTGATCCCTGGGGATCCAGGCTACATGCCTCATAAATGGGAAATGCAATGCCCTGTTTCCAATGTGCCAAGTGTACATCCAAAGTGGCACCTCGAGAAGACCATCTATCAGAAAACCAACTATTGATCTGACATTCTTCGATGTAGCCAACTACCCTCTAACAGTCTTTATTAACCACTTCTGAAAGTGACCGGTCAGCCTCGAGGACCAGGACATGGATCACTTGAAAGAATACAAAATTTAGGATCCAGGACTCCGGGATTCGGGAACTTACATTCGAAAATAATAAACAATACAGAATGCTTGGGTTTTCTCCGGCCTCCAGAGAAACTTTATTGTTGCTTATTGTCATTGAAGGTTTACAGAAGGTGGGAGATTCCATCCTCATCAATTTCTCTGAGGTCGGACCGCTGGTACTTAGCTGCCTCAATTTGTTCCCCTAGCTTCAGAACATTATTCTTGAACTCATCAGCCATTTTTTTCGTGTCCTGGCCACTAAGGATCATGAGAGTTAGCTGTATCATTTGAGTCCCATCCAGTCCCTCTGGGGATTGATATTTGGACTCCATTAATTCATCAAACTTACCCAAAATGTACTCCCCCAGAGTGCATGTATCAGTGCTGAATGGGTCAGCTCTGGAGACCTTTGTGACAAATGCCTTGTACATATTTGAAGAATACTGAACTGTGTTGACTTTATCATGTAGAAACCCTACCAGTTGCTTGAGTACCTCCAATGTGAGGTCAAGTATGGAGTGTTGGGTCCTCACAAAATTGAATGATTCTTCTTCTAGAATCCTGGACTCAGAGACCATTTCCTCCCCAACGCTGAGGAGTTCTTCTAGTTCTACCTTCCATGCCTCGTAGTTTTCCACATCACCCTCCCATATGTTAAGGATGGTTTCCACTTGATGTAGAACCTATCATGCCGCATATAAATCTAGGAGGGTAGATACCAGGAAACACCAGGAGTTTCCTACTTGCGAAGCGACCCACTCATCGATCGCTTGGGCCTTCTTCTTCATTGCTCGCAGGGAGTCTATGTCGCTCTGGGGTAATGGCGTGTCAGATGTGGAGGCCTCTAGGGGAATGGCACTAATAGGCCTTCCTATCTCAGTAAGCAATCCCATAAGGTTCACTGTCTTTTCTATTTCCGCTTTGAGCCTTTGGGTCTCTTTTTCACATCGGGCCTCCACAACTATGGTTGCCTCCTTTAACAGGTTCACTTCACCATGTTTCCCCCTTTTTCCCAGTGATATCTCTATGATATCATAATATTTGGCCTCGGCAGTTTCCTCATTGGTGTCTGGGGGAGGTGTTGCAACAACGACAATTATTTCTCCCCCCGGCCCAGTTCGAAGAGTATGAACCGTCCGAGATTTCTTGGCCTTTGGTGGGCCCTGGACCTGAGCCATCATTTCAGCTAGGGAGAGGTGAGCTCTAGGGGTGGACAGGGCTTTTCTCTTCTTGCTTTCAACTAACCACTAAGGCGGCAGGGGTGGCTTGTTCACCAAAGTCTGTTCTTTCAGTTCTTCCCTGGTGTCCTGTTGCTATTCCTCCTCAGTGGTGTGAGTCTCACCTGCCCCTTTCTCTTTATCTAGGGCTTCATCAGGAACATTTCCCCCAGTGACATTTGTTTTCTCAGCCTTGTCCTTTGTATCTTCAACTTCATCTGGACCTTCATCAGCTATCCCAGGGGTTTCCTCCTCTTGTTGTTCTTACTCTTCAGCCTTTGTCGTCGGGACCTCTTCTTCTTCGGATATATCCTTTTGTAATAGGGGAGGTACCAAGCCAAGATTAAGCTTTTGTGCCATGGTTATTACCTGTCCAAAGGTTTCTCTAGGGAGTGGCACATGGAATGTGGTGGCTGAGGTTACGGTTGTTCCTGTAGGTCGGGTTCCCTCAGTGGATACGGCTTGTTCACTCTGCTTTGGTTGGTCCACCCCTGTATCTTGCATCTCCGAAACCTTGGAAGTGATCTCCTGCTCTACCTCCTCTTCTTCCATCTATTCCTCCTACTCTTGTGCAGGTCTTTGTTCTTCAGCTTCCTCCTCTGTTGGGACTTTAGCGTTTGTCTGCTCGATGGCCCCCTGCATATTACCGAACTCGTCGGTTGCAAAAACATCATCAAACTCATCTAGCGGAGGAGGGTTGGCTGGGACATTGACAGGTTCTAGTTCCTTTTCCGGCTCCACGGAGTCGGAAGAAAGGATCTCAACTTGTGGATTCTGGGGCATCCCCAACTCTGGCTCCTTCTTGGGCTTCGGGTCAAGCCTCCTCCTTCTCTGGGTAATCAAGGGTGGGCCCGCATCCCTTACTGCCACTTGCTCTACTGGATCCACCCCTGTTACCTTAACCGTCAAGGCTACTAGTGAAGGGGAGGATGGAGGATGAATTGGCCCGACCATAAGCACCGGGGTAGCCAGCCGTGTGATTAGCTTCTCCTTTATTTGCTGGGAGGCTACTATCAATTATCTTATTTTCTCTTTAATAGGGACTTCTTGCATAGTGGGAGTTGTGTCTACCACTTTTGCTTTATCTACTCTTTGTGACGAAGTCCCGGGCCCCCAGAGTTAACTTTGGTACCGGCTGGGCCGCCCAGCGGATGCTTCTGGGGCACACCTTTTTGAAATAGAGGTGGTTGTGTTTGACTATGTTGCGAGCAAAATCTTCAATTGTGGGCCCTTCTTGTGCATCCTAGTTCACTGGTGGAAGGGCCAATTTATCGATCCCCTTTTCCTTGTACTCGGGATCGATCATGGAGCTGATATCCAAAAAGTCCTCTGGGAATCTCCGGAGCTTCAATCTTTCCATCATCCCTGTGGTCATCTTGACAAAATGCCACCCCCAGATGTCCATGTCATCCTAGAAGTCTACCCAAAAATCCTCCATATGATATTGGTGGGGCTCCGATGCCCGGGGAAGCGCTGCTGCAATCTTGCCATGCGGATCAAAATGTTTCCGCGTTAAGTAAAATTCTGCCAGGCTATGGCTCTTAAGCTCATTATCTGCCTCTTTCGTGGTAGCCAAAATGCATGAATAATTCCCACAAGTGATTGGGAATGGAATATTTGTTACCTTCTTCAAGGCGAAGAAGGTGTGTAGCTCCATCATTTGCCTGCAATATTTCAAGAGGACTATCTTGTCCCCGCAGTGTTTGGGCAACAATTAGGGTTTCCCAGAGAAGCTAGTCACCCTTATATAAGTATGCTGCTGAAATTGTATATAATAATGTCTGTAACTCCAGACCAAATTCATCGCCTCTGTGGACAGGCGGTATCCTGCATCCTAGGTGGGCGTGAGCAGGTGGTAGTAAATGAAGGCATCATTTACCTGACAAAAACTGGGGAAGCTGGCCTCCCATTATATTTGTGGGAAGTGGTCCCAAGGGGCCTTCTATCATGGGTCGATCCCAAGCATGCCCTCTGTAAGTAACCCATTGGTATGGGGCTGTTGTTGCGCCAGGTCCCAAAGGACATAAGAAGTCATCTAAATTTTCTTCTTCTTGGCCAATTGGAGGAATTGGGAGTCCACATGGTTGGAGATTATGGCAGCCTAGTCAAAATACTCCTTACCCGTGCTAATACCTAGCAAAAAGTAGTACATCCACCCAGAGAACTCCCAGGCATGTTGTTGTCCAAAGACCCAGCATAAGGCTATCATCCCCATTTGGATGCTTTCTTTGAATTTAGCCCTGGGGATTTCCAGCTTCATCCTCCTGGAATCCCTCTTCGGGGTCTTTAGCCAATGATTGTTCATGTATATACAGGCCGCTTCCTCCAACTGAGTGAATTGGGCCAAGGCATCTGACCGGGTGACCACGACTGGTTTCTCAAATTGGGGGATCCCCAAGCCCCTCTAGAAGGTATCAGGATCAAGGGACACCAAGGGAGTAGGGTACCCTGTTGGCTCTGGGGCTGTGAGCATAACAGCCTGGACAAATGCATTATAGTGTGCCGAAAGTGTGAGAATAAGCTCTAGTGACTGCATAGATCATGGGAAACAAGCCACCTTGATAATCCTAGAGTTTCCAATTTGAATGGCCAAAGGATCCCTGGCCTGTCGCTAAATGTACATAACTTTGACCAAGGCATGCATTTCTAGCCATGTTCCGATGTTGGTGTCGGTGATGAACTGGACTTTGGACTCGATCTTTGAGCCCGCGATGACTCCATCCTTTATGTATTTTAGGCTCAAAGGCATCTTCTCTAGGGATTTTTCCAACTTAGATCTTACTGCCGCCCTGGTACTTATCGTGGAAGGTAGTTTCAGACTTTTGGGTGGTGAGGATGCGGAAGCTTCAGACATATTTGCAAATTTTGCTACTCCAGAAACCTGCAAGGCAAGGCAAGCGTCAGAGCCCATTAATAGACATATACTTCAAGGTTTGGAGATCTTACCATCATGGTGTTTTCTTCCCCTGAAAAATTTAGCTTCATTCAAAAAAAACTTTGGAAAGCATACATATACATATTGCGAACTTAGGAATTTAATTAACCATCTAGGTTTGGGAATTTTATCACACTTAGAAAGAAGGACATGGGATGGGTGATGGCAAGAGATCCAGAGCCGAGGGAAGTAACCATTGGTAGAGGTGTACAATAAGTGGGCCGTCAGATCCACGTGGGTGCCATGCGGGTGAGTAATAAATGGGAGTTATGGTGATGATGGCAGAGCCAACTGTCCGAATGTGTGAAAAGTGAAGGCCACTTGGGCAGATTTAAATGCGCGCATGGGTCATAAATGAAGGTTAGGATGGTTTACGGAGGAGAGAGAAAACTACCTATTTGAAACTGGTCGAGAGCCAAGTTTCAAAAAAGCAATATTCTGTACAGGACGAGTTGAAGGATATATACATGCAGATCAGAGGGATATACAACAAATATACACTAAATTTATACATATATACACCGCAAAGCAAACACTTAAAAGAAACCAGAAAAAGCACAGAATATTTACAACTTCCTACACTATATACAGACTAGATTACACCTGCACAGAGGGAAGACAACCCTCTGGTAGAGACGACCCACCAACGGGTGGCAAACCAGAAAGAAACAGAAGACAAACAGACAAAAAGGCAAGGCAACACAAAACCAACGACACCAGACATAAGGAAAGTCGAAGGGAGAGGAGGCACCAACTTGAAAATATAGAAAGGAGAGGAAAGGAAACCTCCATGAAAGCTCTGCAATAGCTTCAACTGCCAAATGATCACAACTCACCACCACCAACCACTCACTATCGCTCGAAAATGCTCTAAATGATTAGCACTTGATTATCGCTAAATTGCTGCAAATCGCTCTAAAATCGCTTTGATTGCTTAAGTGTTTAATCGTGGTAAATGTGAAAATGACAGGTAACTTCTATTTATACCTACGATAAAAAGCAAGCCACCTTTCCATCCACAAACTCTGGACAGACAGACCTTTGGACTCTAGGCCCGGGGATTCGATGCGACGATACCATCTTACAGGAAGAAGACATTGCTGCAAAAAATCCCAGAGTCCAAAATCTGGCTCCCAACCAAGGATGACCAACTCTGGGACCGGGGTCCCGGAGGCACAAGAGACCAATAGAACAAAGTAAAACTGTGGGGAAGAAAACCCCGGAGAAGGAAAACAAAGGAAACAAAGAAAAAGACAAGGCAAGAGCCAAAAGAAGAAAACAAAAAAAAGGGGGACCCAACATTTTGCACACAAAATATAGGGACGGGGATGCAGGGCATAACAGAATCTTACAGTACCATTTTTTTATTACATATTGTTATAGGCCATATCGGGTTTCTTGTGGAAATGGATTTTGAAGAAATGCAATAATTTCACAGAGTAAGAATTTTTGTCCTCATATGAACTCCTCTTGTTTCCAAGGATTGCACATGTTTCTCACGTTGTTTTTATTCTTTGTTTTTGTTTGATATTTCATTTTTTTGTAAACTTATGTTATACACTAAATTTTGCACCCTAGGTCAAGCTCTCATAGTCTTGATAATCTAGTATAACATGGGAATCATTTCCAGGTTGTGGGACCTTTGCTAACTGAAATGAGCCCTCTAGGTTCTAGACTGGTTCCTCTTGGATAATCACCCAAATTTTCTTCTTAACATGAAAGTGAATTCTTGAGGGAAAATGGATAGAAGGAATGCATAAAGGGAAATAACTGAATAAGAAAACTATCCTACTAGGCGATACACCAAAAGTAATATGAACACAACCAGTGGCCACACCAGCATGAAGACTCTTGGATCTAATAGAACACAATCTTTCTGAACAGGCTTGCATAAGTATTTCACTGAGAGGTCTGAAATAGAAAGAGGCTATTCAAGGAAGGAAAATATTTCACAAACAATAGCTTTCCTAAGAAATTTAGACACTGATTGTGACCTGCAAGCAAACAATCACTCCAACAAATAGATGCAAAAATGAGACAAAATAGTTAGGGATGAATAAAATCCACAAACTATCTAAATCAAATCATCTATAATACCATACAAAGATGTTGAAAAAGAGAAAGGCTCTGGAGTTCTAAGACTTCTCTGATATAAACCAATGTATCATATTCATTAATAGGAAATACAAAAAGAGGGAAATTAGAGGGCAGAAAAGATGCCACAGATAATTCCCATAGAGTTTGGATTCCAATAAAAGATTACAAATTGCCAAAATTAGAGGGCAGAAAGAATGCCTCAGATAACTTTTACAAATGGAAACATATAAGTACCAACAACTTCTAAAACTATTATATACATCCTCCTTTTGCACGCAGGCTTGGAGCAAATCTAATTCCTAAAATTAGGGTTTCAAATAGATCTTGTATAAACAATTCAAACCCTAATATATGTCAATTCTTCTCATTAATGCATCTGAAAAAATCCTTAGAAATATCTTGCTTGATATGATATGGCTTTGAATATCCTTCCCATCGCCATAACTATGCTTTTGAGAAGTCCGCCGATCCATCTACTTCCCTGCAAGTCGGTTCTATCATAACTCTGAGATTAGATATTTGAATTTTTTAAATGTTTGAAACATAACAGTAAATGGAGGCACAGATATTTCATCCATGGCCAAGATTCAAAATTGATTTGTCTTTAAAATGTAATCGTCGATCTCATCCTTTGACTGGTGACTGATTTTAACCCATGCCCTAACTCTACACTCACCTTTGGTTTCATTTTTATATTGTCACTGAGTTGCCTGATCTTTCTACTAACCCTGGCTATATCAAGAGACCACACAACAAGCGTTGGATCTCCTGTATCATCGATGGTATTCAATATTGAGTCTCTGAATACTTTTGGCATATTCCTTTCCTTCACAAGACTAAGCAATTGAAGGAAATCTCTTAATCACTAGATAGATCAGAATATTTTGTCTGTATCATGCAATCACCCAACTGAATGCATAGAACGTGGGTCCACTTATTACCATGTGTCACTTTATCATTTGTTCACCACAGCTTCATTACCTATGACATTGACATCAACACTGATCTTGAATTAACCCATCTCTAACCATGAGTTCATTCAGAGACCTAGCGACAGTGCAGTCTCGTGATCTCTGATCATTTTTCTTAACCCTGATCACACCACGAGACCTAGAGACTGAAAGGATTTAACCTGACCTAGAATAAACATAAGTTATACCCACGGGTTATAAAAATACATTGAGTCATGAGATCTCTAGATATTTTTTTAACCTTGGTTTACTTTAAGAGATCACGCAACTACCCTTTGATGAAACATGATCCAACGATCATCGCTGAGTCTCATGATCAAATGAGAATATTCCTTTCTTTATGGAGACTGTGTGACTAAGGCAATCTCGGGGTTGCTGGATGATATGGAGTATTCCTTTCCATTATGTGACTAGGAGACTAAAGGTAAATGTAAATGTGCACATGAATTAAAAGGAACTTAAGTCATCCCAAAAAGGTAATGAGAAAATAGAATAGGGAGCTGAAAAACTAGGATTTTCTCATGAAATACATAGGGTTTTTTACACTTAGGTTATCTTGCATGAACGAGGCCAACTAGAGAGCTGAAAAGATTGCAGAGGACACAACCAAGACCAAAAAATTTAAAGACTTCACAGGCTGGGTTCAACCCTTGTGGGAGCCTCATTTTACTCCACCTGTAGCCAATTTTACATAACATGAAAAATTTGGGAAACATTCTTGGTGATTTCTACTGGATGTCTACCTGCTAGACATTGAGAACCAGTAGCCTTGAAACACCATTGGGCATAGGAGTCATTTTCTGAGAAAAATAGAACCTTTGGAAACAGATTGAAACCTGGAAGAGGAACCACGAAATGTGCACAAGCACTTCTTGAAAAATAGGAAACTAAACTAAAAAGCAGGAAGAAAGTAGGAAAACTAACCTAACCTAAAGTAACCAATGTAGAAAATTGGTTAAACAAAACCATTCACTGGTATGCTGAAATAACTACCCTTCCTCATTAGGACATTTTGCATTGGATGCATAAGGGTAGCCAGTAGGACATGAGGCACATAAAAGTATGTCAGGAAATAATGAACTGCCTCTACAAAAATAGGATCAAGTTTACTCACCTCAAATTGATCAGATGGGGATGTCTCAGTAAACTCCCTTTGGGCCAAGTATCCGATAGGACAACCTCTTAAGATTCTAAAAATAGAACTCTCCTTAATGGTTTCTTCTTTATCTTCATGGTTTTCCTTCATTATGGATAACCATGTCAACTCCTCTTCAATGGTCAGGGGATCGTCATCTTCTTTTAAATAGGCTAAAAACTCATCAAAGTTGTCAAGATCCTAAAGATCTGGAATTGGCTCTAACTCTTGTTAATATAGCAGATTCTCAGAAAGAGAAAAATCCAAAACTAGGCCTCTTTCTATAGGCATACAAATTTGAACCTCTACTCCAAGGAACAGGGATTCCTCATATAATATGTCACAAAAACCTTCTATGATGTTGGAGAAATCATTTTCTTCAGGGTTTTTGTCTATGTTATTTTCTTGGAAAATCTCTTCCATATTTGCAGGCTCATGAATTAGCATATCATCAGGATCACACCCTTCTAGCTACTGCAAAAATATAGATGGGGGCATCACTGTATCTTTCTCATCCTTCTCAACAAAACTAGGAAGCTCATCAGACCAAAACATGACATCTTCCTCTCTATCAATCCCTTGTTGATGGTGATCCTTCTGTCTTAATTGACCTTCAGCTATAGATAATGGCATGTCTTCTTCTTTAAAAATGAAAAGAGGAAGCTCATCAAAACTATCAACCAAGGGTTTAGATTGGGCATTAATCTCCATATCTTCATCATATTGTCCCAACCTATCACAGTCATCACTAAGAACCGATACCTCATATTTTCTCTCCTCCTCATCACACAAAAGCTCATCTACCACAGGTGTTTTCTCTGATACTTGATTAGTATCCTTGAAAATACTTGGCATCTGATAGCTAGGAGGTAGATTCCATTGAAGCTGCCATGGAAGTTCGTCATCTTGAGAGGCCTGAAGGGTCTCTTGGGATAGACAATTTTCTTGAATAGACTGACCTTGCAGAATGGTTGACTAAAATTCCTCAAGTATAGGCTCTTGGAAAGAACTTTTTGCTTTAAAACTTGAGATATGAAATTGAGAGTGATTAGGGATAGACATAGAATGCATGCCTTCCTTGAATCTTAGAAAATCAAAGCCCCTGTCATCTTGGCATTGCTCCATTGTAGCTAGCTCTTTGTCAATACAATCCTTAGACTGTTGTCGACCATCATAAGGTTGCAATTGTTCTATAATAGGTTCATGTGCTTGAAGGATGTCACTAAAGCTTGGAAATGAACTCTTTATAGGTTGTTCATGTGCAGGCTCTTGGAAGAGATGAGCATTCCATCTTAGAATTTTAGATTTTTAAGAGTCTCTTGTTCAACAATTCGTGATTTCAACTTTGTTGCCTCAATATCAGCTTGGTGTTTAAGCTCTTCTTTCCATTGGTTCATTTGTTGTTCATTACTAAGAGTCTCTACCATTTGATAGGAAATTAACCCTTGCTCATAACTTTGAGCTTCCATATCCTGATGCTCATCACCAAAAGTTTCTACTACTTGGTAGGAAACTAACTATTGCTCATAGCTTTGATCTTCCATGTCTTGTTTTTCCCTAATCTCAGACAACTGCTTAATCATGTCTAACAAAAGACCCTTTGTCTTTTCTTGCTCCTTCTTGAATTCTTCCTGCTCCTTCTTGAATTCACAAAGGTGGGAGTTCTGAGGCTGATTGAAAATAACTTCATGCTGATTAGGCATAAAATGGTTTCCTTGGGAATGGTTATAGTTATGGGTATGTTGCCAATTAGGCTGAGAAGGGGAGGGCGGGTGGCAAGCATGATGATTCTGCATCTCTTGACTCTTTTGTTGTCTCTTTTATGCCCATGATGCCTCCCATTGGAGATTTTGCTCATAAGCATGTCCAAGGGTATATTGATTAGGGGCATATTGAACATATTGACACCCTGCTATGATATGGTAGCTTGGGGTCAAAGCAGGCTTTGGATGATTCTCATATGGCTGCTTAGCCCATTGAGTATTATTCTCATGATAGGATGGTGAGTAACCTGACTGTCCATAATAACTTGACACATCTACTGATGCAATTAGCTAGAATTTTGAAAATGAAAGATTTGAAACATACTAGCACTTGATCTTTGAAAACTAGTAGACCTTCCAGAGTCGCCAGATACGCATCACAATGACCTCTTCTAGGTCTATAGTATGTTATATCATAGATAACATATCTTTTAAAATAAACTTCTTTTATGTATGGTCCCACCATGCATGCCAAACTTGTTATACACTAAATTTTGCACCCTAGGTCAAGCTCTCGTAGTCTTGATAGTCTAGTATAACATGGGAATCATTTCCAGGTTGTGGGACCTTTGCTAACTAAAATGAGACCTCTAGGTTCTAGGCTTGTTCCTCTTTGATAGTCACCCAAATATGCTTCTTAACATGAAAGTGAATTCTTGAGGGAAAAGGGATAGAAGGAATGCATAAAGGGAAATAACTGAATAAGCAAACTATCCTACTAGGCGATACACCGAAAGTAATATGAAGACAAAATAGTGGCCACACCAGCATGAAGACTCTTGGATCTAATATAACACAATCTTTCTGAATAGGCTTGCATAAGTATTTCACAGAGAGGTCCAAAATAGAAAGAGGCTATTCAAGGAAAGAAAAGATTTCACAAACAATAGCTTTCCTAAAAAATTTAGACAGAGATTGTGACCTGCAAGCAAACGTTCACTCCAACAAATAGATGCAGAAATAAGAAAAAATATTTAGGGATGAACAAAATCCACAAACTATCTAAATCAAATCATCTACAATAGCATACAAAGATGCTGAAAAAGAGAAAGGCTATGGAATTCTAAGACTTCTCTAACATAAACCCGTGTATCATATTCATTAAGAGGAAATACAGAAAGAGGGAAATTAGAGGGTAGAAAATATGCCACAGATAATTCCCACAAAGTCTGGATTCCAATGAAAGATTAAAAATTGCCAAAATTAGAGGGCAGAAAGAATGCCTCAGATAACTTTTACAACTGGAAAAATCTAATTACCAACAACTTCTAAAACTATTATATACATCCTCCTTTTGCACGCAGGCTTGGAGCAAATCTGATTCCTAAAATTAGGGTTTCAAATAGATCTTGCATAAACAATTCAAACCCTAATATATGTCAATTCTGCTCATTAATGCATATGGAAAAATCCTCAGAAATATCTTGTTCAATATGATATGGCTTTGAATATCCTTCCCATCACCATAACTATGTTTCTGAGGAGTCGGTCAATCCATCTACTTCCCTGCAAGTCGGTTATGTCATAACTCTGAGATTAGATATTTGAATTTTTAAATGTTTGAAAGATAATGGTCAATGGAGGCATGAATATATCATCCATGGCCAAGATTCAAGATTGATTTCTCTTTAAAATGTAACCGTCAATCTCATCCTTTGACCAGTGACTAATTTTAACCTGTGCCCTAACTTTGCACTCACCTTTGGTTTCATTTTCATATTGTCGCTGAGTCACCTAATCTTTCTACTAACCCTGGCTATATCATGAGACCACGTGACAAGCGTTGGATCTCCTTTATCATCGAGGGTAGTCGTTGAGTCTATAAATATTTTTGGCATATTCCTTTCCTTCACGAGACTAAGTGATTGAAGGAAGTCTCTTAATTGCTAGATAAATCAGAATATTCGATCTGTATCACGTGATCACCCAACTAAACACATAGAACTCGGGTCCACTTATTTCCATGTGTCACTTTAGCATTTGTTCACCGTAGCTTCATTACCTCTGACACTAACATCAACAATGATCTTGACTTAACCCATCTCTAACCATGAGTTCATTTAGAGACCTGGCGACAGTGCAGTCTCGTGATCTCTGATTGTTTTTCTTAACCCTGATCCCATCACAAGACCTAGCGAATAAAAGGCTTTAACCTGACCCAGCCTAAACATAAGTTATACCCATAGGTTAGAAAAATACATTGAGTCCCGAGATATCTGGAAATTTTGTTAACCTCGGTTTACTTCAAGAGATCACGTGACTACCCTTTGATCAAACATGATCCAATGATCATCATTGAGTCTCTTGATCAAATGAGAATATTCATTTCTTTATGGAGACCGCGCGACTAAGGCAATCTTGGGGTTGCTAGATGATATGGAATATTCCTTTCTATTATGTGACTAGGAGGCTAAAGGTAAATGTAAATGTGCACATGACTTAAAAGGAACTTAAGTCATCTCAAAAAGGTAATGAGAAAATAGAATAGGGCGTTGAACAACTAGGATTTTCTCATGAAATACATAGGGTATTTTACACTTAGGTTATCTTGCATGAACGAGGCCAACAAGAGAGCTGAAAAGATTGAAGAGGACACAACCAAGACCAGAAAATATAAAGACTTCACAGGCTAGGCTCAACCCTTGTGGGAGCCTCATTTTACTCCACCTGTAGCCAATTTTACATAACATGAAAAATTTGGGAAACAACTGATAAACTTGCACATCCATTCAATAGTTACAATCACATAGGAATGCAACATTAAGGTTATAATAGGTCCAATTAGATAGGTAAAATACCTATTCCTTATTATTATTAAGTAGAATTCTGGGTAAATATGATAGCACTAGATTTAAAGGAATCCTAAAAATGTGGTGATGCACTTCCTTTCCATGTCTCAGGTCCCCTAGCTTTACACATGCTCTGAGAATGCTTGCCTAGATAAATTCATTTTCCCTTATACCGAGGCTTTACATATCATAAAAAATTTTCAAGGATTCTTCCCCATTTCTGTTTTGTGAATATCCTGCAATCATTACAAACCATAAAAAAATGTCCACTGTAGGGATTTGGCAAAAAAACTTCCAAGCCTCATCAAGGTTTCTATAACTTGCATAACCTACAATCATAGCATTCCACAACCCCCATTTCATTCAGAGATCTGGTCAAACATTTTGCATACGTAACCCAAACTACCACATTTTTCAAACATATCAATGAAGGCACTACCTACGACTACATTAAGCTCTAAACCAATCAAAAATATTCTGCCATGAACCCTTTCACCCTCCTCCAAATCTTCCAATTCTTACCACTTTTCTTAGGTGTGGGAAAAATAAACTCTTACTAAATCTGCCAATTATCTAGAAACATTTGAAGCTGCCAATAGTTTAAGGGTTGTTTATGAAAGCAAGTTGAATTAAAAGAATATTGTTGTAGTAATTTTTCTGTGTTTCATTTTCTACCTCTCTTTTCAATCAAACTGGTATAAGTAATGGAAACAAAAAATTGTTATTTTTTTAACTATTGTTTTGGTGGTTCGATCTGTTGTTTGGTTTTAGAGGCTGCAAACTCTGTCAAATACACCTACATTATGTTTTTTGTAAGCCAAGAAGTGTTCAAGTCTGATGAAACCATGTATGCTTGAAGACTATAATGATCAGAAGATTGGACTGCATTTTTTAATTTGATGTATCCATGCAAGTTTGTTAAGTGATTTTATTATTATTATTTTTATTTGCTATTATAATATTTGGGCCTGAATAAAATCTTCATTTTCCCATCAATCCCTTCCAGAGAATGTTCAGAGAAACTATTATATGTTTATTTTAAGCCATTATTTGGTTCCTGCAGTAATAGGCACACGATGCCAATTTGTTAGTTGATGTCAATATTCTTTCTAATGAATAACATTTCTTCCCAAATCATTGAAAATAAGAAAAAAATATAGTACAAGGAACATGATTCTTTCTGTACAAGAGCTGCAAGGTTATTTATTTTGTCCATTGAAATTTCTTGGCATAGTAGTCTTGGATTCTTCAGGCTTCCAAATTGGATTGTATGGTGATCAAATATTCTTCAAAAATATGATTTGATTTGTACAAATATGGAAACCCTTAATTAAATAAATTATCTCATGTCAATATAATATTACAATGGGGTAAGAATGTTTCTATAATTATTTTTATAGTCTTAGGTCTTTTACATAAGATGATCACTAATGATAGTTTTGTGGAAAATATATGGTCCATTTTTTTTCCTTTATACCCAAGGCATAGGTGGACATGCAAGTCCCAGATTTGTGTGCAGGCTGCAGGCTGCAAGCAGAGGGCACTTAAAATGGAGGATGTTGACTCTATTCTCCTTACGCTTTCTTTACTGCCATATTGGGTTTCCCTTTTGCATCTGCAATATCTAAAACACTTCTTCTTCCATGTGTAAGCTCATAGATTTAGCCAATTATGGAGTGATTGTAGTGGAAGGATGGATTAGCAAATCTATAGCAATGGTTCATTTGGAGACTATACACAATTTCAGACTGGCAGATCATTAAGACGGTTACAAGGGCATGGATTTGGTGGAATTTTTGTCCCTGTTGACTCTAGAATTTGTTCTTATGCTAAATGGGACATCAAAAAATTTTGGGACCATCATACTATAAATTTCTCATTGTACTATAAATTTCTTGTTCTCTCTCTTTTTTTTCAAAATGAACTTGCCAAGGGTTTGGGTATAGTTTTCCTTTCCCTTCTATGGTGTGAATCTTGATATATTTTTCTTCAAATTTGAGTTTGAATTTGACGAGACCCTAATTATGACCCCATTCTTTCTTGGTTTGTTATAACAAACCCTGTTTTCAAGTTCAGAACCATAGAACACTGTACTGACTTCTTTTCACACCAGACTGTCTTTTTTCTCCAATAACCTCCACAAACTAACTTTAACCATCAACATCAAAAATGTCATCAACTATTTATTTCCCTTTCATTGATGTTATTTCAGGTGATAGGCAAACAAGTTTTGCCTATATACTTGAATGCGGTTGAGAGGTCCCACTTTAATAGCTCTGACAAGGTGACAGTTAAGGAAGTTTACATGATTTCACAAGTGTAATTTTTTTCTTAACACTTTTAGATTAAATTTATGTCAAAAATTTTTAAATCACTATTTTAGATTACATTCTATGGTCAATAATTTCTCTTCTCTTATTTTCTTATTATGATGATAGATCATGGGATGCGATCTGAGATCATTTTAGAACTTATATACTTCCATTTGTGGTCATGGCCTGAACATTTTGTTGACAGGACCTTGTGACCGGGTCCACCAACAGATGTAAGTTGTCACTAGGTACCGAGGTACCGGCCAACTTTGCCTGTAAAGGTAGTCCAGGGAATAAAGTCTTCGGGCCTTCAAGCATGTGAGAGTCGGGTCTCGACAATGTGGGGGCTCAGTTGGGTGTGTGACCATTTTTGTTCGGGGGGATAGCTGGTTATCTTGGCTCATCTTCTCCGGGGATTTAGGTGAGTTGGGATTTCCTGCAAGCATGCGTTACTTAACCAAATAAACTTCAAAAGATAGGCCAGGGTTAGAAGTATTTCGTCTACCTATAGTCATGAAAATACATTTAAAACATCAACCATGCTCTAACATACTACACTAAAATACTGAATGCGCACAGAACCATCAGTTCATACATATTCAATTGTGAGGGGAAAAGAAGGTCGTTAATCTACTTTAAAATATTAGAGAAAGGGACATCAGAAACAAACGACACAAAAGAACGTTAATCCAAAAATCAAAATGCTAACAACATCATTGCCAAAACTCTTCATTCTTCATTAATAGGTTTTCCAGCAAGCACTGGTGCATATAATAATGTCTCCAAAGGAGCGTCTATCTACTGAGAATATTCTAAGAACTAGGGAGCATTGAGCTCTGCAACTACCAAAAATAAAATGTTATAGCTATGGACTAAAAAATCATCAATTTTGCCGACCCTTGGAATGAGGTCGGACTTGCTATTTACACACAGATTTACCCTAAAATTAACCTAACTTATCTTTACACTCAACAATAAAATATGATTTCCAGTGGCTGGTAGTACCTGCACCATGCTACAACAACCTCAAGAAGAATAGAGGTCTAACATGTCAGAAGAATGAGACAAAAAAAGAGGCATGGAAGAATCAGCCTCGAGAAGAGAGCCAGAGGGAGAATAGAAGAAATTTGATCCCGCAGGGATTCAGGCTACATGCCTCATTAATGGAAAAGAGACTCACTATCTCTGATGCACCAGGTTTTATGCTGGAGCGATGCCTTGGGAAGACCACCTATCAAAACCATCCCTCGAGTTGGCATTCCTTGCTAGGGTCACCTGCTTTCTGACACCTTTATTAACTACCTAATGATGACTGGACGGCTCCAAGGAAACTGGACATGGGTCATCAAAAGAATACAAAACCATGGATTTGGAACTCCAGGATCTAGGAGCTTACACTCTGAAAGAATAATGAATACAAAATACACCCTGTTGGTGAATGTCTCCAGAATCTGGAAGACCTTATTTGTCCTTGCCATTCTTAAATGCCTCAAGAATTTGACTGATGCCACCTTCATTAATGTCCTTGATGTTGCCCCACCATTTGCGAATGATTCTGATCTTCTCTTCAACTTCTCTGGCTCCTTCTCTGAATTCATCAACTAGATTCATGGAGTCATGATCCCAGAGCATCATTTTGGATATTCTTGACAGCTTCCCTCCGTCGAAGTCTTCGGCAGACTGGTACCGGGACTCCATTAGCTCATCATACTTGCTGAGGACATAGTCCTCTGGGGTGCACATTCTGGTGGTAAAGGGATAAACCTCTGGAACCCTTGTAATGAATTCCTTGTAAAAATTTAGTGAATACTTAGTCATCATGGCCTTTTCTTTAAGGGTCATGACCAGTTGCTTGCTTACCTCAATCCTGAGGTCAAGTCTCGAGTACAAGACCCAGAGGAAATTGAATGATTCCTCTCCTAAAATTCTTGCCTCAGTAACGACCTCTTCTCCGGAGCTCATTATCTCCGCTTATCCTATTCTCCACCCTTCATATTTTTCTATACTTTTCTCCCATAGGTGGACGACAGTGTGTGCCTGGCTCAAAATATGGTGGACTAAGTAATGGTCCAAGAGGGACACCTATAAGAATTGCCTTATGACCGCTAACTGCTCAGCTATCCATCCATCTACAACCTGGGCCTTCTTCTTCATGGCCCTTAGAGAATCCATATCACCCTGTGCAAGTGGTAATCCAGAGGTGGAAGCCTCTAGGTGGATCTCGGCCAGGGTCTGTGAGAGTTCTGCCAGAAGTACGAGGTGATTGGCATTGGTTTCTCTTTCCTCCTTCAACTTCTGGGTCTGTTTATTGTATCAGACCTCTATTACTTTGGTGGCCTCCTTCAGCAAGTCCAACTTGCACTACTTATCTCTCCTCCCCAATGTTAGCTCTGTGATAGTATAATCTTTAGGGTTTATTGTCGTTGTATCTACATTTGGGGGAGGTGTTGCGATGGTCGCAACCATATTTCCTTCTAGACCAGCCTGGAGGGTATGGACTGTCTGAGCCTTCTTAGGATTTTTGGCCTCTGCATTTCAGGCCATCATCTCAGCCAAGGAGAGTGGAACACCTATTTCTACCATCGAAGCCTTTCTCTTCCTTGATTCCACTAACCATTGGGGCAGCTGGGGAAGATTTTCTATTAAGACCTAGGCATCGGGATTCCCTTCAGAATCTGACGGTGTGTCCCCAGAATTGGCGGTGTCATTGGGCTCTTTCTCTATTTCCTGTTCCTGTTCCCTCTCTCCGGAGGCCTTGATATTTTCTGCTGTATTGGCATCTTCATTTCTAGTGTCTGGGGTTTCTTCTCTCTCGGTATCAACATCACCTATATTTTCAGGGATTTCCCCATCCTTCTTAGTATTGGGTGAATCAACATGTGTGTCTTCGGGAGTTCTCTCCCCATCCTGCCGTAGTTGTTCTTCCTCAGCATCACTTGCCAGGGTATCTTCCTCCATTGGAACATTTTTTGGAGGTGGCTAAGGTATCAGGCCAAGATTTAGTGTTTGGGCTGCCGTGATTACCTCACCAAATGTACTCTGGGGTATTTGTTCACCCGGAGTAACCAAAGGAATTTGGAGCATGATGAATGGGGGTATGGTTTCTCTTGTGGGTCTGGTTTCCCCAGTCATTGGTTTCTCATCTATGATTTTCCTTGTTTCATCCTCGGTCTCTTGAACCAGTGTTTTCTCCCGACCGAGCTCCTTTTGTATTTCCTTCCAGACTTCCTGCTCTGTGGCAGCTTCTTGCTCCAGGACTTCCTTTTCAGCGGGGATATCCTCTTTTTCTTGAGCAGTGATCTCTTCTACCACATGATCTATATCCTCATGTAGGTTCATGAGCCCATCTGCCCCAAAGACATCATCAAAATAATCATGTGGGGGAGAGGTATCCAAAATATTCTCAAGTTCAGGGGAATCTGAACTAACATCCACTGGGGGCATGTTAGGCATACCGAGGCCTTCATCTGTGCTTAGGGTGGGGTTCACCTTATACTTCTTCCTTTGTAGTGGGACCTCAATATCCAAAATACTTGTAGACTCCACCTCAGTGAAAGTCTGCCTACTCATCATTGCGGCCAATGACGGGGATCCCGCCAGGTGAGGAGATGCTACTGGAGTTGCGAGGAGGCCTTGGGAAAGTTGTGCGCTTATCTTCTGTCTTGCCAGCCTCAACGCCTCCATTTGTTCTTGTAGTTGTGCCATTATGGGGATCAGACCCTGGGGAGGTACCTTGGCTGGGGTACCCTCTACCTCCTTCCCCTTTCTTGTGCTGGGTCCTGCAGCTCCGGAGGTTGAAGCAGACCCCCAAACAATTTGTCCTTTCTGGGTGCTCTTGGGACACACCCACGCAAAATAGTTATGACTACCTTCTATAATGGGGTGGCATACTCCCTCGATTGTTAAATCTTCTGGGGTGGCCCAATCCACAGAGGGAGATCCAATTTGTCTAACCCCTGCTCTTTGTACAATGGGTCTTCCAGCAGCCCATCATCTGAAAAACCCTTTGGAAAACCCTGAAGGTCAAGGACTTTCATCAGGCCTTTGGACATCTGTGAATGTTGGCGAGCCTGAAGATTAAAACTGTCTTGGCAATCTTCCCATAAATCTTCAATATCTTCTTTGTGGGGCGGGGACGCCCGGGGAAATGCCAAGGCTATCTTACCCAGTGGATTGAAATTATTCCTGGTATGGTGGAATTCCACCAGTCCTAGACTCTTCAGCTCATTATCTACCTCCTTTGTTGTGGCTAGACTGCAAGAATAGTTCTCGCAAGAAATTGGGAATGGAACGTTGGTAACCTTCTTCACCGTGAAGAGGGCGTGCAGCTCTAGAATTTGTCTACAGAATTCTGAAAGAATGATTCTATCCCTGCAATATTGGGGAAGAAGATAGGGTTTCCCATAGAATCTGGACACTCAAATATATGTGTGTTGCTAGAATTGAATGAAATAATTGCTGTAAGAACTCACCAAGTTCATCACCTCCTATGATAACCAGAATCTGGAGTCCCGAGTAAGTGTTAAAATGTTTTGGTAAATAAAGGCATCATTTACCCTGAAAAAATTTGGGAAACTAAGTTCCCACTGGACCTGGGGATAATGATCCCATAGCATCAACTGGCCCAGCCCATTCCCAAGAATTCCCACTGCCTGCAGACCCAGAAAAGGCAGTCTCTACTAGGCCAATGCCCATAGTATGTAAGATGTCATGTGGAACTTTGAATTTTGGAGGATGCCTTTCAGCTATGTGTCTACATGGTTGGCTATTATAGCCATCCAATTGAAGTTATGATTACAGGTGGTGATGCAGTAGAGAAAATAGTACATCAATGCTGAGAAATCCCAGGCATGGGGTTCTCCAAAGATCCTGCATAGAAAAATAATTCCTGCTTGTAAACATTCATTGAAATCCCCGCAGGGAATCTCTAGCTTCATCTTTTTGTAGTCCCTTTTCGGGGACTTCAACCACTAAGCATTGGGATATTTCTGGGAGAGGAGGGAAGCTTCCTCAAACTCTTTTAATGACTTGGCCCAGGTGAGAATGATAGATCCCTTGAATTGAGGGATCCCCAGCCCTGAAGAAAAAGTGGCACCGTCCAGACGGACAATAGTTGTTAGATAGTGTAGTGGTCAGGGATCGGTGAGCAAGAAAACCTAGGTGGGGGTGTTGAAGAGCATTGCAAGTTGGAGTATCAGCTCTGGTGCTTACACCAAGCAAGGGAAATTTTTAGCTTTGATAATTCTGGAGGTGGCCATATGTCTAGCCATAACATCTCCATCAACTTTTAGTTTGTAAATGGCTTGAACCAAGCCCTGCATCTTAGCCCAAAGTCTGAGCTCTGTGTCTGTTATCTCTTGCACCTTTGAGTCCACCTTGAACCCTATGAGAATGCCCTCCCTCAGGTATTTGGAAGTCAGTCGTAGCTTGGCCAGCATCTTTTTAGCCTTAGTCTTTGTAGCCACCCGAGTGGAGGTAGTAGGTAGCTCTGAGCTATCAGGAGGAGTGATCACCTCAGACATTTTGATCAAACAATCTGCAACCTACAAGACTGGAGAACTGTCAATACATGATATGATAAAAATAACTTTAAGGACTCTGGGGGATCTATCACCATTTTGCACCTACCCAAAAATGTGTTAGCATGCATCAAAATCTTGGAATGGTGAAATTAACATGGGTTGGATTCTGATAGACACCTGGGGCTCCGAGACATTAGACTAAGTGACAAAAATAGAATAAAGACCCAGGGGCTTCTCAGCACCTGGAGTCTGGAAGAATAAGTTGTTGTCGATGTGACCGATAGTAAGCTATACTTGGCTGACATGGGTCATCACTTCACCACGTGATAGGCGGCGTAATGGTTTTAATGGCGACAAATGGGCTGACATGGGGGAAGTAAATGCCAGATGGGATGGGATTTGAATGCTCGCTCGTGGGAAATTAATCCTGCCATCAAGGCGATATGACAGAGGAGAGAGAAAGTTGTTATGGCTTGAACCCGCGAGTCATTGAGTTTGAGCCATGGTGAATGTCTCTCTAATGAGCTCGTGTAGTTGGTTTGGACATGATGGAGCATAATGAGCTTGACACAATGGAGGGATATATAGAGAATATACACCCAATGTACAAAGGGCTAAAGCATAATGAGGGCTGAAGCACAACTCATGGGCTAACCACAAAACGATGATATATATACATTATTTACAGAAATTTATAAAAATTTACACACTGTACAGAATATACAGACACCTAAAGCTACTCCATGATAATGTACAACTTATACATTCAGTTACAACTACACAAAGGGTGAATAACCCTCTGGTAGAGCCAACCCACCAAAGGGAGGCGACAGAAAAGAAGAACTAGAGACGGAAATGAAAGCAAAACAAAAGAAAAGAAAATAAAGAAGATAAACGAAAACCAACAAACCAGGAACTAGAGAAAGAAGAGCCGAAGGCTTACCTGGAGACATGGGGGAAGCGAGAAAGACAAGCACGGGAGGCACTTTGCAACAAGTTCACCTTTGAATGACCACGCACAAGCACTGCAAATCATCATTCAATTAACCACTAAGCACATGGAGTAATTTGTTGCTTAATCACCTTAATCACCTTTGAAATCGCTCTGAGTGCTCTGAGTATTTGATCATGGTAAATGTGAAAATGATAGATAACTTATATTTATACTCTTAGGGTAAAAATGTGTTGCATTCTTTCCACAAACCCTGAGACAAACAAACCTCCAGATTCCAGGCTCGGGGATCCCATGCATCCACACCTCCTAAGGAAAGAAGACATGACGATAGAGAATCTCAGAGTCGAGAATCCGGCCGACTCAAAAGGACAAACAAATTTTGGGACCGGATCCCGAAGACAGAAGAAGATAAAAGAAAAAGAAAAACAACCCTCACGGAAGCAAAGCCCGGAGGAAAAACACAGAAAAACAAGAAACCAAAGGAAAGAGCAAAAGCGAAAAGTGGGACCCAACATTTTGCCTACAAAATGTAGGGACGGGTATGCAGGGCATAACACATTTAAACCTTCATCTTTATGCACACATTTCCTTAAGATCGTAAGCAATCTTTAGAAAATAGCCTTACATGATGGTTTTCCCTGATTTTGATTAGGCACAGCTTCCCCTTTCAAACCCTTTTATATATATTTTCCTCAACTATGACAGGCCAATCTAAATATCTTCTAAAATTGGTGTAGATTCATGGACTAGTACAAAAACAATGAAAACCATACATTACATTATTTGTTGCATCGTCTATTATGACTGCTTGGTACAGAAAATAAATTCAAGGCCTTGTATAAATATATGGTTTCCTCTGTCATATGTAGGCTGAGATCTCTTATGTTTATAAAAATCCTTGTATATTAAGGGTTTCTTGATAAATGTTTATCTAAAGCTATTTATACTTGTACTCTGAAACCGTGGCACTCTAAGTGATCTTGTAGAGTATATATCAATTTTTTGTAATATATCATCTATGTTGCTTGGCACATGAGATAATTTGTTCATTATCAATGCACATGCAAATGATTTTTTTCAATACTAATGATTCTTCATTGCATGCTTTAATCCTAAATTTGTAACCGTGATTGTCCTTGTCTTTGTTATTGATGAGAGATTTGTACTCATTGTGATATGTATGGCTATGTGCAAGGCACTGCCACTAATATTGGAATTTCATTGGCATTGGATTTCTTTAAGAATAATCATAACTAAAGTTACATAATTACCTTGCAGACAATTTGTCTTATCTTTGATATATGCTTTGTTATGGTGGACCCTGCTTTGATAGATTTACTCTTAGTCTGTTCTATGAAACTAAGTCTAACCCTTGAAATAGAGGGTTTTACGATTGTTTTGAAAGATCTCACTCAAACTTCCTTCATCCTCCATGGTGGACCCTCAGACCTATCTTAAAATGAACTATATTCATTGTACCTTAGGTTCTAATAGGTTCAAGAGTAAATCCAATTGATATCATAAGGAGACAAATGACTGATCAATAATTAAGACAGGAAATTACATTGCAATCAACATTTTCATTAATTTTTTTCCTTCCAAATCATACTTACTTACTTTGTATCTGATATATAAATGCAGGTGCATCATCCTTTGGCACTTTGTAGCTTCATTGAGATGATATCTAAATCAAAAGGGAAACAAATTGTAGTGTTCCTAAACTATGATGGCACTCTGTCACCAATTGTTGATGATCCTAATAAGGCTTTCATGAGTAACCAGGTAATAATAATATGTTTCAATAGTTACATTAATGGATCATATATTTAGCTTGATGCTAAACAAGGTCTATTTTCAACTTCTCTCCTTTGATATAACATTTGTTGTCATGTTTAGATGTGTGATACAGTTAAAAGTGTGAAAAAACTTTTTCCAACTGGTATAATCAGTGGAAGGTGCCTAGAAAAGGTGTGGATTGATTTTTTTTCATGCTTGTCTTGTTCTTGGATGTCTTATTTAATTAGATCTATAGAGTTTCCTTTCCCTCTGTTATGAAAGATTATGTGCAAATAGCCCAAGGGGCACAAACTTATTAAGGAGTAACAGATTGTAGAAGTACTTTTGACAATGTTCAAATGTAATTGCAATGGGTTCCTAATCTTATGATGCTTTTGTTTATCTATTCTCCTAGGTCATTAAATTTGTCAAGTTGGAAGAACTATACTATGCTGGTAGCCATGGAATGGACATTAAGGGGCTAAAACCAAGTTCAAAAGGCTCCAAAGCCAATGACAAGGAAATTGACAAAATGGTGAGTGCAACATGATGCATTTTATGGAGTGAAATGGATTTCTTCAAGCATAAAGAAGAAAATAAACTACGATATTTCTAATGAACTAATAGAGATATGATACCAGATGCTGGAGCTTTATTAAATTTCAATGGCTTAGCCAATAGATTCTATAATAAGTAACATCAAGCTAAAATTATTTTAGGAAGTCATTCTTCACCCTATTTCTTTTTCTTTTTCTGACAGAGCAACAATGGTATATTGTATTGGAGCCTACAAGTGAATATTTACCAATGATGGACAAGGTATGAGTTAAATTTATTCTTTTTTTTTAGAAACTGCTCTATATCATCTGTAAAGAGGAAAAATGAAATGGTTTCTATTAGCATGTCAAATTTTAGTCTTATTGCCAAGATTTGTCTTGCACTTCTTTACTTTAACCTCTTAATGGAAGATGTTTATCTATAACTTATAAGCCCGAGCCAAACACGAGAAATAGAGATCCCAAATTCCATGCATACACTATACACAAAATTATAAGTTTCATGGGACTGTATATATTCATTGATGAAAATGTCATTTTCCTTCTCTTGTTTTCTTGTCCTAATGATAGATCATTAAAATGTAGTACAACACAATATGTAGTACACCAATATGCAGTACACCAAAAAATGCAGTACAACACAATATGTTTAGTTCATCCAAAATGGATGTTGCTATATTCAAAACTACCTACTACATTGAAACATGTTTTTAGACCAAAACTTTTATACACTTCCTTTTATTATGTAAAGCCTCATTTATGCTTTCAAATCATACTGATAGAAGATTTAGATATATAACCACCACAAATTTCTAAGATTGGTTAAATTTGTTATGCTGATTCATAAGGTACATGGATTCATAGTAGAATTCTAAATTCATGAAGATGTCCATAGATTCCTATCAGAAAGGCATGATTTCCAATGATATATTGATTCATATTAGAATTATAGATTCATAAGAATTCATGGATTTGAAATAGAAATAGAAAGTTCACATTAATGAAAGGATCATTATACATGATATGGATTTCCATTCTTCATTTGTTATTTTCCAACTTTAAGGTGTTGTTGTCCTAAAATGGCCATTCACAATATCTTCTTGACTAGGAATAATATTTTTACATTCTTGAACCACTAGGATGCCCCTATTCAGCATGTTTGTATGTACTTAGATTAAGGGATAGGTCCAATAGACTCCTTATACTTGATTTAAGAACAAGCATTCTTTTGGCTACCTTCAAACTTTAGTTAATAGTTAGGCTATATATCCCAACCCATGATTTATTCCTTCCAACCTATTTTAGATGCACCAAGGCTGGAAAAAATTAAAAGGCTTGGACAATTTTAATCTCTATCAAGATCAAGTTTATGAGTAACAAATGCACCTATTCTTAATGAGTTCATATATGTTTATAGAATGCACACTCAAGGAGAATACTAGCTCATGTCTATTCTTAATTCCCATAATATCAAAACAAATTAATGAGGGTCCCTCCTCACAATAAGATTAGGTTCCATTTATAATTCAGAAAAAGATATTAATCCTTTGGTTATATTCTATCCAAGGTTAGATGGAACAAACTCTAAATTCAAATTCAATTATGCATGTTATTAAATTGGCTATCGATGCCATACAAAATTCACCACTATGAGTATTATAGATTTTCAATGGATGCAACATTAATAGTTATATTCTGAGAGTATTCCAAGAGACAAATTTACCCGATTTGTTACATTCGTAATGCATGAAGATGCTTTCATTCAAAGGATCAAATGAGTGATTGATCAGCACTCGTATGAGATTACTTTATTTAATCCAATAGTGTAGGCAGTAATGCAAATTCACCATACTAGAATTTTATTCTCTTGACTTGATGTCAATGACAATCCTAACGCATGGCACTAAGGTCATTCAACAAGATATTTAATGATGAAGGCATGGTACATCCAATATAGGCTTAGTACTAGGAATAAACACACGATAATATATTCCCTATCGAAGCACAAATATACCTATCCTTTACAAATGCATGGATATGCATATCTTATTAGGTGCATAGACATTTCCATTCTTATCAAGTGCACATATATTTATTAAATTTTATCAAAGCACATAAATAAACATTCTTATAATACTCAAACTAGATAAGTTGAATGCACCAAATTTTGATAAGTCTAAATGACAAAAGATAATTTGAATCTCGTAGAATGAATCTTGTAGCATACACGAGACTAGTATTCATTATAAAAACTAATATCAATGAAGGAAATCATGCATAGTTTGATTATGATTGAGGGAGACCTGATTTCAACAACTCAAGATGATTTCCATGTTGAATCTAATATCCCCTTAGTTACAACACCGCCCCAACATTCACCTATCGATAAATGATGGAGATAGTTTCAAAGACATGAATAAAATGCAAAGCACTTATTATCAGTCACATGAATAAATGATTCGTAATAACCCAAAATGAGCCAATAAGAAATAACCAATAATGCTCAAACAAAAAGGAAGTAACTCCTTGATTTCAGGTGGCAAGAAGAGTTACGTTGCCACCCAAGAAGATATTCCTTGCCAAAGTGTGATTAATTATAAACTAATCAAGAGTTGGATTAGGCCAACAATAAAATAATACATTACTAATAATAATAATGTCAATCTCATGATGCATAAGGTTGCACGTGCGCATAGAAACATACACACACACACACACGTTCTATTAACTGAGGGCCAACTTACACTTCACGTACTCAATTTGTGTTCATGACATTCATGCATTTTATGATCATTGACACACATGTATACATCTATCTATATATACATATATTTATATATGCAATAATGATCCATTGACCTAAGATCTTAGATTATAGAGAGGTAGTTAGAGTTATAGAGAGAGCTGGAGAAAGGTTCATATATCTTCGGTGTACCCATTGCACACCAAGGTGCAATTGCTAGTTATATATGCTTAACATATCCTTACCAATATCATGATAGACCAAAATATAAGTGCATAAAAATTTATTAAAAAAAAAAATAGGTCGTCAATATTTTGACCTTAGTTGATTTCATAATCGACGAGAAAGCTAAATAAACGACGAATCGATCGCCAAGAAAGCTATATAAGCGACAAATCGATTGACGTCTAGTCGTCGGTATACCGACCAACACCCCATTATTTTCCAATGATTATGACGTCGTTTATATAGCATTGCCGTGTTTTTTTCAACTGTTTGTGTCGTACGTTGGTTGTAAGTTCAACCAATGGTAAAATGGGCTGGTTGTGCAAGGCACTTATAATTCTTGACTACCCAGCCCTTTTTTTCAACCATTGGGTCGTCAGTATTCTAACCAATATGTTAGTCGTCAAATGCTTCGACACAAAAAATTTGACGACCACATTGGTCGAATATTCTACATTTTTGTGTCGCAAAAGCAACCACTGCGCGTCAAAAATTAGGGTAAATTTTATTAGTGTGAAAGAGACAAAGGGAAAGGGAGGATGTGTGTGTGTGTCTGTGTGTGTGTGTGAGAGAGAGAGAGATCTTCAAAGAAAAATGTGGCATGCACCATATTTGGTGCATGTCGAATATGTTTGGGGTGCCCAAACCTAAGACTCAACAGGGCGAGCCATATGCTTTTAGGGGGACCAAAACAGTGAGTGGCAACTTTTTGGTTCCCTATCTTTGTGGACTTACCCAAAATTCACATGGTAAGACAAGGAATATATGTGAGCTAATAATAAAGAATTAAAGGATGAGTGCAAGTAAAAATCATACCCCTTAACTATGAAATGAAATGAAAAAGAGCATTAAGAACAAACTAAACTAAACTTTCCCTCCAAATGGGGAAATGAGAAAGAAACGAAATTTAGAAAGCGACATAATAGTAAAAAAGGAATAATATATAAGTAAAAGTAATATAAAAGAGAATGATACATAAAATAATATCAACTAATGATCATAATCAAACAACATATTTTAGGTTGCATTGTTGAAACTATATGGATACCACCACAATTATACTCCTTAACTAGGGAATGAAACAACAAAGAGCTTTAAGAAGTAATGATGCTAAACTTTCCTTCCAAATACGTACAAAACTAAATTTAGAAAGCAATATTGCTAGTGAAAAAGAAATAATACATAAGTAAAAAGAAATATAAAAGAAACTTGTACATAAAAAAATAAGTAGTGTCATCTAAATAACGATTATAAATCAAGTAGCATATTTAGAGTGCATTGTTGAATCTATATTGATGTTTTTTGGGCGACCACACAATTTTGTGTTTCATTTATGGGACTATAAGTGCAAGAACAAAAGGTCTTCAAATGTAATGAATCTTCATCCAATTTTGTCCTTGCAGGGGAAAATACCTCAAATGGCTTTAGATTTCAGCCTTCTCGCCCAAATATACGATGAGGAAGACCTCTTTGCATTTCTCAACAAGAGAAACAACGCCTGCTTTGTTTTCTGTTCAAAGGGAAGAAGTCTGAGGGTTTGGTGGAATCTCTATTTCTGGTTTTGTTTCTCAAATAATCACATCTGTAAGTGGTTTTACTGTGTAATCCTTATACTATGCCCACGATTATCTAATGGATTTTTGTATATTAATCAAAGGAAGCTCTGTATATTCTTTAAAATGCAACTAACCCTTATACTGGATATGGTCTATGAATTCTATAACATGATAAACGAGTTAAGCGTGTGTTGTTATTGACTTCACTCTATTTTTCAAAAAGCAAACTATAATTTAATAGCTTCCAATAATAGCACTGTCATTCTATTAATGGTTTTAGGTCCTTTGTTGCAGCTCTCCATGAACGCCAGTAGTGCTTATATTATGAAATGCTTAACAGGTATGCAGAAACTAGAATGTGTTTCATTATCATACAACATTTAAAGGATTAAACCAAGAACATATTACTTAAAATTGTCATTGAATTGATAGATGTTTATCTACAACAGATAGATTAAACCAAAAACATAATATGCTATTCAGCCAAAACATACGCAAACTCAATCCAGGCATACGTGGATGAGAGATATGTAGTAGAGGCCAATGAGCTCATATATATGCACTATGGAAAACTGGTGGATCTCATGTACTAAACAAACATTTATCTCTCTCAATAACTTCCAATGAGTTCTTTGTCTCAAGCAGTTCAACTAATGTTTCTGTCGACTATCTCTGCAGGTGATCAGTGTAACGGGTCTGACAAAGGAATATGTAACTGCTCTAATTGTGCAGACCAATCATTGCAGACTCTTCCTCTTCTCAGCGCTTTCATCTTCCTTTGACTGTCCAATATTTGTATAGCTTATAGCTAGTTGCTGCTGTTATTGTTTTGCAACTTTGTTTATCTGATTAAGAGATATATGCCCCTGCTTGAAGAGTGGATGTAGTCCACATAATCTGGATGAACCACTATAAATTCTATGTCTTTTCTTCTTGCATTCGCTGTCTGGTTTTATTTTAGTTTTATAATTGTTTCAGCATTTTTCATTAGCTCAACAATTGGTATCAGAGTTGGTTAAGATCATTTGATATTTCAGAAAATCGGTGAAGATTTGCAGACGCCATGGATGAGGCAGATAAATGGAAAATTGAAAAGTTTTCTGGGCAAAACTTCGGGCTATGGAAAGTGCAGATAGAGTCCATGCTTATCAAGCAAGATTTGCATCCAACATTGCTTGGTAAAGAAAAAGGTCAAGGAACTCTAACACTAGAAGAATGGGAGAAGATGGATTTGAAAGCACGGGCAACAATCTTTCTAGCTCTCTCACCCAATGTGTTGTTTAATGTTTCAGCAGAGAAGACAACAAGAGAGCTGGTTGAAAATTTATCTTCACTATACGAAATACCTTCAGCTTCAAACAAGGTTTTTCTAATGAAGAAACTATATAATCTGAAAATGAAAGAAGGAGGAGTGATATCAAATCATCTCAATGAGTTCAATACATTAGTTAGTCAGCTAATTTCGGTTGTTATCCCATTAGATGATGAGATAAAGGCAATCTTATTGTTATGCTCACTTCTGAACAACTAGGAAGGTGTAGTAATGGCTGTGAGCACTTCAGTAGCAGCCAAGACCAAGCTGAAATTTGATGAAGTTGCAGCCACACTTCTTAGTGAAGACATGCGAAGGAAGCACCAAGGACCCTCTTCCGGTGATGCTATTACAGCTGTGAGCACAAGCAATAGAGGTAGAAGTCGCGAAAGAGGAAGAAACTATAATAACAATAATGGAAGAGGAAGATCGAATCATCACTAAATCGAGAGGAAGAAACAACACTTGCTAGTTTTGTGGAAAACCTGGGCACACAAAGAAGCAATGTTGGAAATACAAGAGGCTCAAGATAATGTTATAAATGGCGGTGCTCACAATGCGATTGATGAAGCTTTGGTACTTGGAGCTGATGACTTGGATTCAAGCTCGTGGGTTCTCGATTATGGTGCATCTTTTCATGCTACTCCATGTAGGAGTGCTTTCACAAATTACAATGAAGGTATGTTTGGAAAAGTTTTTCTTGGGGATAACAAAGAGTGTGATATTATCAGCAAAGGGGATATTTTATTGTCGCTGAAAAATGGAAGTAAATGGGTTTTAAAAGATGTTAGGCATGTTCCTACACTTAAGCGTAATCTGATTTCAGTCAGTCAGTTATTTACACAAGGTGGTAACATGTCAATTTTGATCTTGCTTCTTGGAAAGTGTCCAAAGGTCAATTGAGTTTAGCAAAAGGGCAGAAAAATGGAAGTTTATACACTTTAGAGTGTAATAGAGAAGTGGGAACAGCCATGGCGGTTGCGGACAACAATGCTGAACTTTGTCATAAGAGGCTCGGTCATGTGAGCAAGAAAGGTCTTGAAGTTATGCTTCAAAGAGATCAACTTTCGGGCCTTAAATCTATTGATTTGCAGATTTGTGAACATTGTCTTTATGGAAAACAAAATCGAACCAGCTTTGTTCAGACGGGTCATGAGAAGAAATCTTTTCCCTTGGAGCTCATTCATTCCGATGTCTTCGGTCCTACGGAGGTAACTTCTATTAGTGGTGCAAAATATTATGTTTCTTTTCTTGATGATTGCACTCAAAAAGTTTGGGTTTACATGCTGAATAAGAAATCAGACGTATTTTTAGAATTTAAAATTTTTAAGGCTATGGTGGAAAATTAGATTGGAAGGAAGATTAAACTTTTACTAATAGACAATGGTGGTGAGTATTGTTCTTTGGATTTTGATAACTTTTGTGCAGATCATGGTATTCAGAGGATTAAAATAGTCCCCTATACACCTCAAGAAAATGGTGCAGTTGAGAGGTTGAATCAAACTATTTTGGAGAGAGCTCGGTGTATGTTGTCCAATGCTAGTTTGGGGAAAGAATTTTGGGCAGAGGCATGTAATACAGCGGTTTATTTAATAAATTGAGCTCCTTCATCACATCTGGATTTTGATATTCCAAAAGAAAGGTGGACTAGTAAGAGAATTTCATTTTCTCATTTGCGAGTTTTTGGATGTGATGCATATGTCCACATTCTGAAAGAGTAGAGAACAAAATTTGATTTCAAATCCAAAAGATGCATATTTTTGGGGTACGGTGAAGATCAGTTTGGTTTTCGATTGTGGGATCCGGTTACTCATAAATTTATTCATAGTCGAGATGTTTCAAAGAGAAGTCATTCTCAGGGTTGCAAAATCAGGACTTGAGTTCTGATGATTCTATTAAATTCAATTTTTTTGATAATGGAAGTAATGTGTCAAGAGTTTCCTGGGTTACTTTCCATCCATCTACTACTGTTATACCCCCCTGAATCATTAATCCTTCCACAATCACTACTTCAATGCCAATTTTAATCAATACGTAGTCTACCACTGTCTCAACACTGCCAAACCAGTCATTATTTCCCCAGCCCCCACTTGTTCACACGCTACCAGCCGACTCCTTATTTGACAGTGGAGCTTCTGCAGAGCAGGCTGCTTTGTATCCCACGTAGCCTCCACACATAATGCCCAAAGGGCCCGCAAACATTCCAAATGTTGCTGTGTGGGATGTCTTATTCCCCATGCAGCATCCTCACTCCACTTGGCCGCAGGATTCCATGTCCCCTCTGCTGCGAGACCCTTCTTCTCTGTCGCGGACAAAGCCTACATTACCTCCTCTACTGCAAACAGAGTCTTCATCAACCACCCTGCCTTCTTTGACCGGTGGGGACTCCTCTTCCCAGCATCTACAAAACTTGCAGAGCATGCAACACACGCTACTGCTTACCCAACCCGTAGCATACTCTTTGCCACATGAGGAATCTACCAGCCCACGCGTGCCTTACCATATGCAGCAAGGTGAATCATCTAGAGGTAAATCACCATGAATCTGCCAAGAGACAGAGCATGACAAATACAGTAATTCACCAGACTTTGCAAACATAGAGAATTCGAATGATGCTCCCATTCAAGATGAAAATCAAGACATTTCACTACGAAGGTCTACTAGAGAGAGAAAGCATCAAAGGAAATATGACGATTATGAACTATTATTGTATCATCTTAAAATGGAAGAACTTATATGTTAAGAATGTTTAGCCCTCCTTAGGGGATGTTCTTTACCATCATCATATCATCCCCTCATTTCTGCATCATCCCCTACTTTTGTGCCTGTTTAGGACCCTGATTGGGCCTCTTCGGGTACCTTCTATCCCATCTGGCACATTTTCCAGGGGTTCTGACCCCCTGGGTCAAGGTTGACCTCGACCTCGACCTAGGTTAGGGTCAAACTTGACCTTGACCTAGGTTCAGGTTGACCTTGACCTTGACCTGGATCGCACTTTTAAAATTGGAAACTTGTCAGCTTCTGGAGGTCATCAGAAATTCATTTTTCCTGCTTCTAGGTCGGCTGTTTTGGGTTCCAAAGCAGAAAATCCTAATTTATATTTAATATAGGTCCTCTTCTAGGGGCATGGGTCAAATTGGAATTTAATTCTCCTATGTCAGCCTCCTTAGAAGATCGTGCCCTAATTTCATATAAGGAAGCCTTTCTCTCTCATTTTCTCTAAGCATGATGAACCATCAACTAAGTGATACAATAAGTGATATTGAGCAAGAAGAAGTCTTCTAAGTGCAAAAAATCTCTAACCAAGATTTTTTCAAGAAGCAAAAGGTTCAAGCATCCATTGTTCTACATGTTCTCAAACTTTCAAGGTGTTCAAGTCTTCCTCTCAAGAATTCAAGTCCTCCATTGAAGATCAAGGATTCAAGATTTCAAGCCATTGAAGGGATTTGGTTCTAACATGCAAGATTCATCATTGAAACCCTAGATCTAGCCATCATGGTGGTGTGATCTTCCTTCAAGATCCTTTGTGCATCCTCAAATACTCATTCATTCTCTTCAAGGTTGATTTCAAGCATACAATCATGGAGGTTTATGGTTTCTAAAGTCCAAGCTTTCATATTTACATACTTGTTACATTTGAATTACAATTGCATATCTATTCAATATCATAGCTTCATTATTAGATTCAATTCTACTACTTGCTAGCATTCTTATTTCAAATATTGATTTCAAGGTTAATTCCTAAATCAGGGTTTGACTAAGGCAAACCCCTCCCCCCAACAAAAAGTCTCTTTTTCTTGTAGGTACAGGTTCAGGATTGAAGATTTGAACTCAGATTTGGATACCCTTTTCAGCGAACTATCGGGATCTGCGAATAGATTTTCTGTCGGACCTGTGCAGGTCAGGGTCAAGATTATTGGGTCAATGATGAGATTAGTGGGTCAAGGTCGATATTTTTATCAAGACAGTGTCGGATTGGAAAAAGATTTCTGGGTTTTGTTCTTCTCTGCGTTTCCTTTCTAGATCATACTTTAGATTTTCTAGAAAAAGAGTACAGACCCCAAAAAACAATATTATTTGATCTATAATTCTTTAAGGTTGGTACTTCCTTTCATCCTTTTCAATTATTGTTATATATAATATCTCCTTAATCATAAAACATAATTTAAGATCTTCTTCCTTACTCTCATTTCCAAATGGTTGATTCATTTGTGCATTGATCCTTTTTTAGGGTTAATCAATTTGGATCTCTCATTTGTGCATTTGGGGATAAAAGAGGAACATCTTATCTTCCTTCCCCCTATATGCTTAATCAAATTTCAATACACATTAAAAACAAAACTAAATTAAATGTAAAGGTTAAGGAAATACACCCCTAATCAATCAAACATATAATCAAATTTTCTTCCTTTACATTCATAGAAAAGAGATATGCATGGTATAGGTTTTCCACATCCTCCAACCAGGGTGTTTGATCTTAACCTCCATCCTCCTCTCCATGTTCTTCTTCCAACACCTTCTCTAGATCACCCTGATACTCCTCAAGATGTGGCTAAGAAAGTATATGTCCAATTAATGAATTCCAAGAAAGAAATTTTCAAACCTATTCTGAAAAATGCTCTCTCTAAATATAAATGTCCTTTTCATTATAGTAATAAACATTTACCTGCTGATTGTGTGCATTTCAAGCTATATGTTAGAGAAAGAGCTGCGTTGGGATTTATATCTCATTCTTGTGCAGTATTAGAATTTCTTCATAATTTTGATATAGGGCATTCCCCTTGTTCTTCTACAAGTTAGATTACATTTTTCCTCTTGTTATTAACTGGGGGCAAGAGGTATCTTATTCTAGTCTTCTAGGATCATTTTACTCTTAGCATGTCTTTTTTTTTTTGTATAATTGGTTATTCTTTTTAGATTCTATCCCTATAAAATCATTCATGATATATTTTATAGGACATTTGTTTTGTAAACATATCTCTTTTCTATGAAATCTATTGATATAATTTGATATATCCCTTGCCTTCACACCCGGGGGGCAAGGTATTCTCCTTCTTCCTTTATCTAAGGATCTACTTTCCTTAGCTTAGTGGAATTTGTTTATCATATAACATTTATTTCCTTATAAAGATGTATGTTTTTTACTATGGATACCCTCTTATATGAGAGGTGATTGTCCTAGGTCATCACCTCTTCTTTATTTTGCAAACTATGCTTTTGATAAACTCTTGCTCTTGCTTTGGGTTAGAGTTTGATTCCTTCATCCGAAGATTCCTCTTCCTCTTGATTACAGGGGCTTGGTGATTGAATCTTTGTTCCCTCTTTTTCTTTAGAAGATGACATTTTATCCTAAGCACTCCTCTATGGTGAGGGTCTTGTTGATGAGATCTCTTCCCTTTTTGAGGATTCTTTTTCCATAAGTGACATATCCATTTCAAAATTATCTATGTTCTTGGATGAAAGGGTTAAGGCTCTTCACTAAGAATATGGTATACATTGTTTTTAAGCTGGATATCTCCTTACCTTGTGAAGTAGGTATCCTCTTTTCTCTTCCTTATCCTGCCTAGTGGGTAGTCATGATAAGGAGGGGGGCA
>MU223692.1:3872-16156 GCA_018584345.1 Thuja plicata | reverse complement strand
GGAGGGGGGTGGTTCATACTATACATATTACATATAGAACTTGAAATACTAGTTATGAAATGATGTTTTTGTATATTGTAGACTTCTTCCTCTAGATCACCATTGAGAAATGCAGATTTCACATCCATATTATATACCTTAAAGTCTTTATGTGCTACATAAGAAAGGATCTTTCAGTATGCCCACTTCTAAGTATGACTTAAAATGACTAAGTATGCCCACTTATAGCTCGTAGTGAAATTCTGACACATTTCCCAATGCATTCCAGAAAGTTATTTTATTCCTAGTCAACCATAAAGTTCCAGGCAATCAAAATAGGCTACCTTTCAAACCTCATGACCATAGATGTAGTTCCTACACATTTTCTTGTACCTGTAGCTAATCTCACATCATCTCATTCTATAAATCAGGGGTTGGATAATAGATTAGTTTAGTTTTCCAAAGCTCCCCCTAAGGCCATGCTTGGCCATTTATGCTGATGTGGCAATACTAGCATTAGGTGAAGATTGAGTAGCATCCACTGACTCTCCCTGAACCTTAGTCTCACTTTGTTTCTTTTCTTTCCATACTTTATTATTGTCCTTGCTTCCTTCCTTCACAAAAATATGGTTGAACTCACTCATGTAGTCTGTTAAGGTCTTGCCAACATCACCAACATTTTTCCTTATACCTATAGGTTATCTTCTATTGTTAATAGATCCATTATACCTATAAAAAATTTCTATGTGTCCTTCATTTTTGCACTTAAAACAAGTAACATGTGGTCTCTTAAGTTGTGACATGTTCTGATTAAGCTGTCACTTATAGTTCCTTACAATGTGCCCAAAATTGTTGCATTTGTAACATGTAATGTTTTTGTTCACAGAAGGTTTTCTAACATAATATTATTTCTTTCATCTTTCATCTGGTTTCCTACATTCATTTCTTCTATGTCCATGTGCCCAAAATTTAAAGCAATAGCCATAAAAAGATTTAGGAACATTTTTACCTCTGTAATCCTTCTTCATGTGACCAAATTTGTTGCATTCAAAACATCTTCCTTTGAAGGGTTTGATCTGCTCTTCTTTGTCTTTTGATTCCTCCTCTTGAGATTTGGAACATTCAACTTCATTGAATCCAACTCCTGTCTTGTCACCTTTAGGTTTTTGTCTCTCTAGTTGTTCATCAATTTTGTCACTACTTGCATGAAGTTTTCAATATGGTTCCTTGCCTCCACAAGCTCTTCCTTATTGATAAGATTGTACTTCTCCAATTCTTGATACCTAGTTTTGACATCATTGATTTCTAGTTACATTCTTCTCATGTGTACATTTGCACTCTTCAAGGCCTCTTCAAGTCTTCTCTTCTCATCTTTCTCTTGCTGAATTTCCTTAGCCATTTGCAAAGTAGTGACTTCACATTCATGCTTCAGTGCTTCCTTTTCCTATTCAAGTTTTTCAATTAGATCAAAAGAATCATTCTCAGGTTCCCTTATCTTCTCAATAAGTTCCTTCCTTTTGTTCCTTGAAATCTCAAGCTACTCCTTAAGCTTCTTGATATAATCTTCATCTCTTCTCTTTTTGAACTTTAATTCCACATTATCAACATTAGCCTTGTCCATGTCTTCAAGTGCTGCCTCAAAATTTTCTTTTAAATTGCTTGAATCCATCAGGATCTCCCTCAAGCTAGTAGGCTTTCTCTTCAAGGTCCACACACTCTAATACTAATTTTTAGGATCAAGCAACACTGAGAGGGGGGTGAACTAGTGTTGCAACACTCTTTAATAAACTTAACCAATTTAAACTCAACCATGCAATAACTGAAATGAAAATCTAACATATGCATAAAGTAAATAACTCATAACACCATGATTTATTCTCAACGAAACCCTATCCAAGGGAAAAACCCGGTGGGGATGGTACCCACAAAATATGCACTAAGAGTATAATGTCCTTGTTAGGAGATCTAGCCCTATTAGGAGCTAAATATTAGGGCATGTGCAGGATCTTTTCACTCGTCCAAAAATGTGCTAAAAAGCATGTTGACTTTTTAGTAGGCTTGGTTATCAATACACATGGCCAAACCAAAAGCCAAGGCACAAGCCTAATCGGATATTATATATAAAATCATATATCCATTTTGAAATGGGATATCCAATTTCAAATTGGATATCTAATTTTTGCTGCCCAAATTTTGGTTTCCATTTAAAATTTCAACATTTGCAATTTTGATCTTTTTCATTCCATGCTATTTTCAATTTTTATTTTAGTTTTTTATTATTGTTATAGATGTCATTTTTTATAATGTTAATGTTATGATATTAAAATTAGTATTAATATTATAATAATAATACCTAGGAGGGAGAGAGAGAGAGAGAGAGAGAGAGAGAGAGAGATGCATGTATACAAACATATATACATATATATATATATATATATATATATAATTATAGGTATGCATAAATAAATATATAAACACATATTATATATGTATATATCTATACATATGTAGTAAGAGAGAGAGAGAGATGCATGTATACAAACATATATATATATATATATATAAACACATATTATATATGTATATATCTATACATATGTAGTAAATTCTAAGTTTACAAGCATACATTTTGATGCCTTCATAACCCATACAGGTTATGGAGAACATATTTTGATGTCTTCATAACCTGTACGGGTTATGGAGAACATATTTTGATGTCTTCATAACCTATACGACATATGGAGAACTCAAAATTATGATTTTAGTTCTACATAACTCATACGGGTTATGTAAAACTATGCATGATAATTTTCACTTTTCAAAACTCGAGCGGGTTATTTTGCACATAAAAACCTGCACGGGTTTTGGCTTGGTAAGAGGGTTGGAAAATGACCCTAAGGCTTGCAAGCTCATTTTCCCTCAATTTTTGTCCTTTTACACATTTTTTCATCTTCCAATATGGTTTCTCGACTTCATCATAATCAGCTTTACAAATGATCAAGTGGGTATCTCTAAAATTAACACCATCATCTCACACGTCTTCTCAACTTTCTAACCATATATTTTTTTTCTATTTTTGGATAGCATTAGCATAGTAAACTTTAATTTTCTTTACCAGTGTCTTGACAGTCCTCACAGACATATGTCTACCATTTTTTTAATAACTTTTGATCTACTTGACCAAATTCAAAAAAAGTACATATTACTTTTCTACACTAGATTTTATACACTTTAAAAAAATTACATTTTTTATTATTTTGATGCAAGTTATTGCTAGCGCACGAACATGTACCAAATTTTTAGGATGCGATCACTTCAAAAAATCATAAATAAAAAAATACATAATAGAAAATTACAAAAAAATATACAACTTCTAGATCTCACTCTTACCTATCATCCTACAAAAGCATTTTTCAAAATACTAAACGTTGTTAGAATTTATAGAATTCAACCACCAAGATCCACTGTATGCAAATAACCTATTACAAAAGAAAAGAATGGAGACAAGATAGAGATTGATCTGAAAGATAAAATATTCATTCAAAGAGGGAATTATAAAATACAAAGAGATCAATCCTTATAAAAGAGATCGAACACCAAGAAGGTGGAGAAACCTAGGTTGCATGAATAATTAATAAAAAATTAATTATTAAATGCCTAAAGTTTAGCTTAAGTGAACAAGAGATAAAAAGGTGACTTAAACAATTATACCAATAATGATTTAATTAATAAGTGAACATAGAATACCTTTTTACTCTAACACCCCCCCTTAAGATAAACTTAGGGAGAAGTTAATTTAAACCTAGAAACAACTACTGAAAGCAGTAAATTTGGGTCCCAGCAACAAGGCCTGAACATGTTCCCAATCACAACCAAATCTCTATAAAGTGGAGAAATAGAGAAAACCACATGGGAAAAACTCTACTCCAAAAAGAGATGGAAAAAGCATGTTGAAAAACAATGGCTCAAGAGACTCTGTCAAAACCATAAGTACAACCAAACCCCCCATGAGAGAGGATCAAGGCGTTAAATCCCCCAGAATGATAAAACCCCTATATCGATGATCAGACCAATGTGGCTCCATTGCGGAAGAAACAAAGGCACTGGATGAAGAAGAGGAAACCCCTGAATGTGAGGATAAAATGAAAGGTCAGTTGATGCTCAAAAGAGAACACATGAGACTCTTGTAATGGAATATCCAATGAAGGTGGGCCAATAGATGTGCTGAATCTATCATCTGAGAGGAGATGAATATCCTTGAATACGTCCTCAACAATAGTAGTAGGTGGCTCAATGCATGGAGCAATAATGTATGGCAAAGCTGAAGAGGAATCGTGATGAACATATGTAAACTCAACATGAGGTTGAGGTGTAGAAGTTAGAACATTGATCTCAGGAACTACACATAAGTTCAAGTGACCCGACTTCACCTCAATAAGCTCTCATGAAAAAGGAGAGCTATTCTCCGACAGTGGAGATGGCGGACCAAAATGAGAGAAGGAGTACAAGCGGGAAGAATGATTAATTGTCCCCATAGCAATAATATTGTCTATCTCATTGTCTCTGATGTGTACTGAATCTAGAGTAAACTCAATTGTCTTCCCTGTCCCACTCTAATTGATCTAATAGATAGAGAGAAGGTTAGAGGAAAAAGATGGAACACATAGTACATCATGGAATGCGCCATCATCAATTTCAATAGAACCTTTCCCGCATACAGTCATAACAGTGTTATTCCCCATCAAAATGTGTGTGGTAGGAGAAGCCTCAAAAGAAGAGAATAAGCCATGAGAAGATGCCATATGGTGTGAAGCACTTGAATCCAGTAGCAATCTAGAAGAGGGAGGTATAGCGGTTGTACATAATGCATGACCCTTTTCTATGTCCTTTCTATCTGTTTGAAATTATGATGAAGAAGAAGACCTGTGAGAAGTAGAAGAAGGAATATCAATGTTGCTCTTCTTAAGAAGATCTTGAAAATTAGAAATTTGCTTTGCATATCCATCTAAATTCTTCTCATAATAATGAGACTCATCATGAGTGCCCTTTTGACAATAAGCACACTTAGGTATTTTTTTCTTTGATTTTTCCCCCTTAGGAGAAGAAGAGACAAAGGAGTGTTGAGAACTAGAATCCTTCTTAGACTCTGTGGTTGATGACTTATGTTTATGCTCTTGCTTCCCTAAAGATGGGTGAGCTACCAATTCATGGTTATGTGATTGTGTGAGAGAATCAAGTTGAAATAGCTTTTCCTACTCACAAGTCAAACAATCATAGAATGTATCAAATGTAGGCATGGTAAATCGCATACCCAAATCATCCATGGTGGAATAGAAGGTAGAAGAAAAAATCTAAAAGGGACCACGAAGCTTAGAAAGAATTAGGTATATGCACTTTATATTTGTCTTATTCTTGCCACAACCCTGTAAGATAGATCTGATAAATTTAAATTTCATCAAGAAATCCTAAATAGAATGAAATGAGTCATGACCCAAAGAAGTCAATTCTACCTCAATTTGTAGTGCCCTAAACTCATTGACTGTGCCAAAGAGAGTCTGAAACTTCTCCCACATAGCAAGAGGAGTATGACAATCATCAAGATGAAAGAGATTACTATCTGAAACATGCAGCAAAATTACACCCATAGCCTCATCCATCTTGTTCCTGTGTTGCATGACTTTATAAGGATGAGTCAAAACTGGTTGAATGGAATCCAAATAGGACCATATCCCGCATTACCGGAGAAGCCTATCCATACGGGATTTCCATAAATAGAAATTATGAGGAGTGAGAAGCTCAACTTTTGTTGAATCTGCCATTGGATCAGAAGGAGAGACAAGTAATAAAAACTTCAAAAATAATGGGTAAAATACCTGATCAATTTCTCCAGAAATAAGTCTCAAATTTGAAGAGATATTGTCAAGATCTTTTCAATGCATGTTCATAAGCAAAAAATGGAGTCTGTATGCTCATTCTAGAGGCTTGGAAGTGCTGAAAAGAAGGGCTCTATTTGACTGGAAAAAAATCTAGTAAAACAAAAAAATGTTGAAATGAAACCCCTGCCAAAATCTATGTCTTGGAAACATCTTTTCGATGCTATCTTGTTTTAAACAAATGGCCTATGTTTGCTCAAGTTATGAGCAAAACACTGAAGAATGCTCCAAAACAAGAAGAGAACCAAGAAACCCAAATTGCCATGCAAAAACAAAAAAAAATATTTATTTTTTTCAAAACAAAATGGTGGCGTGAATTTTGAGGTAGCACGGAAACTGAGGTGGCATGAAAACTAAGGTGTTTGTTGCCTCAAAAAGTGTGCCAAGGTCTTGCATGCAAAAAGGAGGGCCCAAATTTTAACTGTGTCCAAATATGACATGCCTTACATGAAAATAGGGGTTTTTGGGACTTTTGAGCTCATCTGTGAGGTCGGTTTGTGCTCAAAGTGATCTGAAAAAAATTTCCCTTTAAATCCACACAAAAATCATTGAAAAAACTTGAAACCCTCAGAGCTCCAAAAATTTTAAAAACTCAAGAACGGGCTACAACAGCAAGGCTCTGATACCATGTTAGAATTCATAGAATTCAACCACCAAGATCTACTACATGCAAAATAACCTGTTATAAAAGAAAAACTTGGAGACAAGAATGTTCTGAAAGATAAAATATTCATTCAGAGAGGGAATTATAAAATACAAAGAGATCAATCCTTATAAAGGAGATTGAACACCAAGAAGGTGGAGAAACCTAGGTTGCATGAATAATTAATAAAGAATTAATTATTAAATGCCTAAAGTTTAGCTTAAGTGAACAAGAGATAAAAATGTGACTTAAACAATTAAATCAATAATAATTTAATTAATAAGTGAACATAGAATAGATTTTTACTCTAACAAACCTAAGTATATATTTTGTGAAGCACAGGAAAACAACTATGTTATTTTTTTATTGAAAAAATCAAGTAAAGTTTTTCGTGCGCGAGAGGTTTGACCCTCTTAATCTTATCCATTTTTAAAAATTTAGTAGTTTAGAAACTAGATTTAGAGTACTACAATTCTTATTTTTTCCACAACTCCTAGTTTTGAGTGCATGACCCTCAAATCCCTTTCTGAAGTTCAGGTTTACCTGATTTCAGAAAAAAAAGTAGCCACTTATACCCCCTTTCTGTTCACCATCTTGGTGAACTTACCCAACAGTGAAGTGACTGATAGCAACTTGCTTCTCCTATACATTTCCAATGAAGTGAATTACAAACATAATCACTACTCCACATCCAAAAGAACTTGCATCCAAATGTTCACAACATCCAATCCATACTCTCCATACCCTTCCACATCAAGACGCTACTTTCCTTTATACAAGTTACAATAAGCAATTAGGTCGGCCTATTAAGACTTCCCCAATGCACAAACAATTACATAGTTCCTTGCTAAGATACACATGATACCTTACACAAGTAAATAACAAATACAAATCATCAGTTACATGCCAAGATCCATAACTCACACTTGCCATTCACTAAAAACATTATATCTTTGTAGTCAGCCCCAAATAAGTCTTCACCAGTCCACACGCCACAACTGACATCATCAAGAATCCAGTGACCCAATAATCACAAAAAATGTTCTCCTATGTACCTTCTATCATGCCTTAAGTTTGCATAGCATAACTCTTGCTCGCATCCATGTTATCCCAAAAACTTAGAGACCACCTCTGTCATAATCCTCTGTCACTACACTGTAACCAATATTTAACAAAACAAATATAACTCATGCAAACAACAATATAAAATCTAGAGACCATAAATATAAGGTGTACATAATTCTAGAGCTACATAAATCCATGCTCGCATATATTGAAACATTGTACATTGTTCATACACAACTGGCAATCTTGCATGTACCTGTGATAACCAGTCTTTCTAAAACATCTAATGCATCTAATTGAAAAAAATATTGACATTAATGACAAAGCATGAATTTCAACACCTCAAAAAACAAAAATTCCAACAGGTATACTACCTCCCTCTATCTGACCTTAGGACTTTAACATAATGTCCATTTTCCTATTCATCCTGGGCTTTAAACTCTAAAAACTTATCAAAAGCTTGAGATTTATTTTTTTTTAAATACACCCATGTCCTATGACTGAAATCACCTATGAAGGGCATAAAATAAGTACTCCCCCCAAAGGAAGTGATTTGCATAGGGCCAAATAAATCAATATGTGCCAACTCTAATGGCGATATTTCCCTTCTAGAGTTACTAGAATTAAAGGGCATCCGATGTTGCTTACCCAAAATACAAGCCTCAGACTTGCTACTGGACTCTACAATACATGGAAAATCATCTACCATTCTTTTCTTGGACAATAAGCTTAAAATAGCATAGCCAAGATGTCTGTACCTTAAATGTCATAGCTTGGAGGGGTCTTCAATCACGCTCTTGGAGGTTGGCTTCTATTGTAAATGCTTGCTTGAGGGGTGCAACTACTGACTGGGAAGAGAAACACATCTCTACCTTCAATGGAAACATCTGGTTCTTTGTCATTTGAACTACTACAATAATTTTATTACTCCCATCTTTCTCATAAATGATACATTGGTAATTCTCCATTAGCACTTTATATCCATTCTGAATGAGTTTCCCAACACTCATCAGATTGTGCTTCATACCAAGGGAAAAATAAATATTATGTATCTCTTGTTTCTCACCTTGCTTGGTGTGGATCATAATAGATCATTTTCCCACAACTGGAACAATTCCATTGTTTCCCATTCTAATTTCAGACTTTCAATTAAAGAAAAAAGACTTTCATTACCACTCATGTGGTTACTGCAACCGTTGTCCAAATACCAGACCTTAGGGCTTCCTTCTTCACCAATATTGCACATGATGAAGGCTGTAGGATTTTTTTTCTTCCTTCACCCACTTTCACAGCAGCCACATTTGCATTCTTCTTTGACTAGTCATTCTATTTTTTGCAGCACCCACTTGCATAATGCCCAAATTTATGACAATAATAGCATTCAATATTGCTCTTGTTTGAGATATTTCTGTTCTTACCTCCTCTAGAGTTGTTTTGAGAGCTTCTATCTCCTTCATTTGTGCCTGCTCATCCTCAGCTTTCTCCTCTAGAATTTTGTTTTCCGAAGCTGCCATGACCTCTACCTCTTGAGCCTCGTTTGGAGTTGTTTCTTCCTCTCCTCTGCCTCTTGCATAGGCTTGAGCTTTGAAAGATTTATCTTAGGAATAATTTGCAGACCTATTAAGGCATTGCTCATGGGTTTGGAAAGAGCCCATTAGCTCATCCACAATTAATATGGAGAGATCCTTTGCCTCTTCAATGGAAATAACTATTGTATCAAATCTTAAGGGAAAACTTCTCAATACTTTCTCTATTATTATTTTTTCCTCCATGACTTCTCCATTGGTTCTTAACTAGTTTATCAAACCAGAGACTCTTGAGATAAAATCTGAAATGGACTCATTGTCCTTCATGAGAAGAGTCTCAAAATATCTTCGAAGAATTTGGAGCTTCACCAACTAAACTTCATCAGTCCCTATAAAGCTTGTATGGAGGATATCCAAAGCTTCTTTATAATAGTTAGTTGTTTCTATTCTGGGAAATATCACCCCTGTCAAGGCTATTTTAATTAATCTCAAAGCTTTAGCATATTTCCTCCTTTAGTCCTTCAACTGGGTCTTCTAATTGTTTGAGAAGACAACAAATAGAGCTGGGTCAGTCACATCCACAAATCTATTGACCACAGGCTCCATCAAATAATTTTCAACCATTATGGTCTTCATCTTCATTGGTCAAAATTCATAGTTTTGTCCATTAAAGGATGGTGGTTCCTGCTAGATCTTTACTCCGCCTCCAGCCATGTCTCATGCGAAAGAAATTAAAATACCTAGAAAATCAAATGCCCAAACTCACAAGGATTGAGGGCCAAATAACTTTGATAGCATGTAAAGATTATAGACTCACTCTATAATTTGAAAACTCACAACTAAATGCTTTGTAATCAGAAAATACCTAAATCCCTAAATTTGGGTAGAGAATTAACACAGAGATTGCAACTTTGTTTCCCAATCACTAGGAAGACACAACAGAATAAAATTGGAGACAACAACACATGGAGAACTGGAGATATGCAAACTTCTTTTTACTTCTATTTCAAATGTGAAAAATAACTTCTACAACCACAAATTTGAAAATGTAAACTACAAACTTATAAATCAATTAATGTATGTAACTACAAACTACAAACTAAACTTGCAGCAATTGGGGCTGCATACATATTGCCTAGTTCTTCTCAAAGCTCTCATAAAATGCTTGGAGCAATCACTGCTCAACATGAGAAAACAAAATATACAGTTGCTATTGTAATATTCTTTGAATCACACAAAGAACAACAACATTATTTTTCTTCTCTGGTTTCATAATCTCTACTAATTCTGGAAACATTCTTTTCCTTTTATAATTGTTTTCTATCCAAAAAAACAAAATCAGATTTCTCCCAAATTTGATTTCAATCTTATCTGTTGAACGCCAATATCCAGTTGGGGATAAAGATCCAAAGTCCACATAAAATATGATTTACTCTGAGCAGCAATAAATTTGAGTTGCTAATAGCTACTGGAGATTTATTGATTGGTCAGAGTGTGTCAGGGGAAGTGTCAGAGAGGCTCAGGGAAATCTGATTTGGTTTGAAAACCCAACAAGACTTGAATCCTAGAGTAGGAGCGTAGGATGAATGGAGCAAAGATGAGAGTTTTAGGATTGAGGTTGCACAAAATCATTGTGGTACATGTGACCTCGATGTGAGAGGGTGCATGGAAGAGTGTATGGAATTCATGAAGGACATGCCCACCATTAAAATCCTCACAAGAGGAGTTTGAAAATCTTGTTGAGGTGAGTTCGTGGAGTTTCATGAAGGCAGACTTGATTTTCTTAACAAATTCATGCACACCGCTCCTCTGCACCTTCAAACGTGTTCTATCTCTGGCATTCGAGAGTTGTTCTCATAGGACTACGCTTTCCTTAAAACTTTGAATCGGGGCAATGTTTCTATAAAAAGGGCATTGCTTCCATTTTCATATAGAGACCATGCCTTGTTAATTAAGAGATCATGTGACAAACCACTTTAGAAGTTAGAGATTAAGATTTATGTTTTTTTAAACTGTGTCGGTAATGGCGAGTATTTGTAATTTTAGTTAAATGCTTGAATTTAGAATTATACATAATTAAATTATGTTAATTATAAAAGGATTTTTTCACGTCATTTTAATTATTTATGCCAAATTTAAGAGTATGATCTCAAAACTAGGATTAGCAAAGAAACCTTGATGCATCTATTTGGATAATAACAAATAATATAGAGAAATATAAAACAAAACTTCAATTAAAATGGGTAGTGAGTAATTCAATGATTATTTAGTCTTACCTTCTCCGCGGTGTGGTGAAATATAGAATTTGATATATTAAATACAAATCGACATTTTAGATTAATTTTTCCCAAATATACACTTTTGTAAGAGGTTTTCTAAAGATTTTGTAATGTGTGTAGTATATCAATCAAAGTAAGCTCTATACATCCTTTGATATACTACTCACCGTTGATATGATCTATGAATTCTATAAGATGATAAACCTGTTACCATAAGTGTGTGCTATTATGAACTTCACTTAATTTTTGAAAAATCAAACTATAATTTAATAATTCCTTCAAAACATAGAACTATATGGTGGGAATCGCCCACCAGATTTCGTAACTCTCACGCCTGAATTTTGCGCGGTGGCCAGTTTTCAGTATTTGGTAATAGAAGCCAATAAGCCCATTTGGGTACTGGAATACCATATCCTGGATATGGTCAATTCAGGAAGATGCTTATCCTCAAAATGAAATCCAGAATATGGGCCGACCCGTTTGGTTCACCCGGAAGATGAATGAGAAGATGCATAAGGAATTTTAATTCTTTATTTTTTAATTTCTTTGAATATGGTGTGTATATATGTGTGTATTTATACACACATGCACACATGTGTATATATACATACATACATACATGTGTATATATATACATATGTATATATACATGTGTGTATATATACACACATGTGTATATGTGAATACATGTGTGTATATACACATACAAGTGTGTATCCATGTATACATATATACATACATGTGTATATATACACACATACACACATGTGTGTATACACATATACACACATGTGTGTATACACATATACACATATTTGTGTATATATACACATATACACATGTGTGTATATATACACAC
>MU223691.1:206397-229631 GCA_018584345.1 Thuja plicata | reverse complement strand
GAGTTCATAGTATATACTGATAACCAAGCTCTCAGCTTCCTTAACTCTCAAGACAAACTTAGCAGCAAACACATGAAGTGGGTGGAGTATCTACAAGCCTACACGTTCAATATCAAGCATAAAAAGGAAGTACAAAATAAGGTTGCAGATGCATTGAGAAGAAGGCTGCTCATAGTCCAAGAATTTTAGCTACAAAGCATAGGAATTGATAGCTTCAAAGACCTATATGCTTAAGATGAAGATTTTGCCCAAATCTAGAAGGTATGCAAGGAGTTTAAAAACAACTTTCATGGTGATTTTTCTGAATATACTTTGTAGAATGATTTATTATTTAAAGGAGGTCAATTGTGTGTTCCTAAAGGGTCTATGAGAGAGAATTTGATCCAAGAAAAACATAATGGAGCACTTAGTGGTCATATTGGAGTCGGTAAGACTCAAGAGCTAGTCACTAGGTTCTATTTTTGGCCTAGAATGAATAGAGATGTTAGACAGTATGTTGAGAGTTGTGCAGTGTTTCAAAAAGAAAAGGGCACATCTTCTAATGAAGGTATTTACTAGCCACTTCCAATCCCAACCAGACTGTGGGAATGCATAAGCATGGATTTTGTAGTTGGTTTGCCAAGAACAAGGTAGGGATATGACAGTATTTTTGTTGTTGTAGACAGATTTAGTAAGATGGCACATTTTATACCTTGCAAGACTATTCAAGATGCTTGTAACATTGCTCAGCTATTTTTAAGTGGAGTGGTGAGGATAAATGGACTCCCACTTAGTATTGTTTTAGATAGAAATAGAAAATTCATGAGCCATTTTTGGAAGACCTTATGGAAAAAGCTCGACACCAACTTGTCTTTTGGATCTGCCTATCATCCACAGACAGATGGCCAAACAAAGGTGGTCAATAGGAGTCTTGGTAACTTTCTGAGATGCCTCACAAAATAGTATGGTAAAGCATGGTACCAACTCATTGGACAAGCTGAATATGCATATAATGATACAGTGAATAGATCAATTGGTAAGAGTCCTTTTGAAATAGTTTATGGATTTCACCCAAGAGGGATTTTTGAGCTTAGAGAATTGAAGGAAGGAATGCATGGTAGTGGATATGCTGAGGAATTTTCTCATTCAATGAGAGAAGTCCATGAAAGTGTGAGAAATAATTTGATTGAAAATGCTGAAAAGGTAAAGCAAAAGGTGGATGCAACAAAGAGGGATGTTCAGTTTCAGATTGGAGACTTTGTGATGGTACACTTGAATAAACATAGGCTGTAGAAAGGTTTTCCTCACAAGCTATAGATGAAGAGGCTAGGTCCATGTAAGGTACTTGCAAAGTATGGAAACAATGCGTACAAGGTGGAGCTTCTTGAAGACATTGGGTTGTCACCATTTTTCAACATTGCAGATTTGATAGCATACAAAGGACCTATTCAAGATGCTAATCAAAACCTTAAAGAGGTAATACAAGAAGTAAAAGATCTGAAATTAACCCCTACTCCATCTATGACAGCTGAAAAGATACTAGACTCAAGGGTCTACAAGAAGACTAGGAACAAAGACTATATGGAGCACCTTGTAAAATGACATGAAAAAAATATGTTGATGCTACTTGGATTAGAGAAATAAACTTCAAGAGGTTGGGAATTGATCCAAACATGCTAAATCCAAGGATGGATTAACATTTCTTTTGTTTGGGGGAGTATGGTGCAAGAGCACACCTAGCTCAAACCCTTAGCTCTTTATTTTTGTCATGTACTAACTCTAGGAAAGTCAGGAGAATTTGTGTGGACCTTAGAAGGCCATTTTTTTTCCATAAGATGGATATGAATAGGTCAATCCATGTCTAGCTAGGTTTCTTAGTTGATTTTCTAATTTTCAGTTAACACTGTCGGTTAACACTGTGTCAGTTAACACTGTCGGTTAACACTGTGTGAGTTAACACTGTGTCGGTTAACACTGTGTCGATTAACACTGTGGGTTAACACTGTCAGCTAATTTAGACTGGTGGTCAGTTTTATGTTACTGTTGCTTGGTAAAGCCAGTCGTAATGGCCCGTGAAAAGCGGATCTTGTCTTTTATAAATAGTATGGGAAGTTGTAACGGTTCCTGAAGAGATGCTTATGAATATGTGGGTATTTAGGGTCATTCCAATGAGAGGATGGTTATTAATAACATCCCAAGACTTCATTTGAGAGAGAGAGAGGATAGAGATTGAAGAAGAGGAGAAGCTACAGGAAATGTTGTAGAGTTGCAGATTATTGTACTGTTTTGTTTTGTTTCCAGTAATGAGAAGTTGCAGAGTGTGTGTTTAGTGAATATCAAGTTTATTGTTCATTTTGCATGCAAGTATATTAGTTATTTTATTTTCTATTTTATAATCTATTAGTTCTTCACCCGTTCTGGGTTGTAAGCAGTAATGGCCCCTAGAGATTCTTGAATCCATGGTGAGAATCATGTGTTGTAATGGAACTCGAGAGGAGCCCTTGTACATAGTTTCCTTTTTGTTTTCTGTAGGAGAAGCAACAATAAAGAGTCTAGAGATCTTACCCTAGGTGAGATTGGTAATAGTCCGGCTAGAGAGGAGAATGAAAGCAATGTTTAGAAAACATTGAATAAGTGAGTAGAATGAATCTATTTGTGTAGGTTCAGCAAGAAGAAGATGAAAAACATTTCGATGGGGAATGAGTCTTGAAGAGGAGGTAAAGTTGAGAGTGAATTACCTCAATTTAGGGTTGTGAACACCCTAAGAGATCTAGGAGAAAGATCTTAGAGTAGAGCCAAGCTGGTTCTGTAGCTGCACCAAGACTTCTGTCTACATCACTGGTTCTCAAAATTTATCATGAAGAATTTTTGTCACATCTATATGTAAATGAGGATATGCCTTCATATTTATTTGTAAACATGGATAAAACTTCATACTTATCTTAACCATAAATTAGGGAATGCCTTCATATTTTTTGTAAATGAGGGAGTACCCTCATATTAAAATTTTGTCCTCCAAAATTTGGATCTATGATCTCGGGCAAGACTGGAGGTTTTCTTCTCAATTCTTTCCTACCAGTGCCTGAAGTGAATGGATTCCTTTGTAATAATTTATGTTATTAATAAAATAATGTGGCTTCAGCCTTTTACTAATAAAAAAAAAAAAAAAAAAAGAATATTAGGAATGAATAAATATGCATATATATGTCTATGAATAATGTTTTAATTCAAATATGATAGTCTATTTACTTCTATATTCAAGATTTGAAAACAAAAACATGCATATATATTTTTATTTCTTTTCAAAAGGAGACTCATACGCATAGAGATGAAATGGGGAGGAAATATTTTCTATTAAGCTTTCACAAAAAATAACAAGGATGAAAACAAATACAATATCCTATTCTTACTACATTTCATTTCTACAAGTATTTTGTAATTTCCAAATAATATATACAATAGTTATTTTTTTTATTTTCATAAAACAACAATGCTTTTCTTTCTCTACAAGGATTGATTACAAGAAAGTTTCCGCAATAGGCTATAACAAATACATAATGGTGAATATGTAAGGATCCATCTTAAACCAAGATTTTTTTTCTTCTCTCCATCAAGGGTACATGTTGCAACCAAGAACTTTCAATAAGTTCAAAAATGACCATGGAATGCTCACCTCCCATCCTAGGCCTCTAAGAGGTCACCCTTGAGCTTGGGGGAACCAAGTGTAGGAAGGTTACACATATTCAAAGCAAAAAAATACAAGACAACAAACTCAAAAAAAGACTTCCAACCAAGGATCCACAATGAGTCTCATAATGACCCTAAAAATGGGGTGAAGGTGGACCAAGTACCCTATGGGGAGATAGCCAAACAAGAATGTAATAAGAATGCCTTCACAAGGATTTTCAAAATAGCACCTCAAAACAACTCTCCCTTAACACATCTTCAACTCTTATGGCCCCCAATGAAACAAGTCATAGCTACAACCCTTATGACCCCCAAATGCATACAAAGAAAGGCATCATGGAGCCCATACTCCATGTTTTCTCCCTCTCCTCCTTGAGGAGAGACTCTACACCCATGGTTTTTCCTAAAACCCTTCACCCCCATAGATAATCTTCCCTCACAAGAGTGAGTGTGCCTTGAGACTCCCATACACAAGACAATTGTAACACAATACAAAAGAAAATTCACAACAGAACAATGAATCACTCAAGACTTCCATTAAACCACAAATTCAAGCTACACTAACATACTTCAACAATTTTTACATAACACAATATGAGAAACAATAAAATGGAGAGCCACCAACCTAAATCCAAGCTGAAGGAAAGAATGTTGAAGAAGAGCTCAATTTATCCAAGCTTCCATTTCCCCAAAGATCCACTGATTCTATCAAGTCTCTAATATAGAGATTGGTTTTCAAACTCCCAACCACTAAGGGTATCCACTAAAAAGGCCTCTACACACTCCCCAAAACTCTCTTGGAATAAGGTAAGTCTCCTATTGGTTTGGTCTTCCCTAAGCCTCTTACAATCTTACTAAAATTGGATCTTAGAAAAGGTAACTCAAAAATTGGACAAGGTATTTGCATCCAAAAGGAGGGGTTGTCTAACCAATGCCATGCTTCCAAAAGTTGATTTTAGTCCATCTTGAAAATCCAACTTTTGGAAGGGTATTTTGGTCAAATATAAGTTTTTCTAGGGTTAAAAATGACCCTTACCCATAGGTATACTAAGTGGGCCTCCTAAAAATGGTCCAAAATCAACCCTAGGTGCCTTTTTAACCTCCCAAGAATCTACTTAAAGCTTACCCACGAAAATAAAATGAAATGACCATACCTCAAGCTCTCTAACCAAGAGGTTCACATGGGGATTCTATATGGTAATCACCTAGGTTGGTGGACAATCAATCCTCAAATGGACATGTCATGGCCACATGTACACAATAGAAGTGTCAAGTGACACCACACATTTTACACTTCACAAGACACATGGCATTTCAACTTGAGCATTCACATAATTAAAATTAAAATTAACAAATTGAAATGAAAAACATTCAAGCACATACGAATATGAAATAAATGCATTACAATGAGGTTTTGTCTCTTATTAGATGAAACCTTGGCTTGCACTGAATTCACATAGGCCTAAACTTGGTTTCTCGAATATTAGTAGTCCAAGAAATCACAAAAATATATAACATATATGAAATAATCATCATTCATACCTTTACAAGCATTTAAATCATCATGTAACTAGTTTGGAACTCACCTAACATAATCAATTTAGCTATTTTATATGTGAAATCATATGCACACATAATCAACATTTATGCATCTAACTTTCAATACAAAGTAGGAATCACATTTCATCTCAATTAAATCAAATCACCATTTCCTAATCAATACCTTAAGTACATATAATCTATTTCATTATCATAGCATTCATCAAATAAAATAACCATTAATTTAATTCATAATTGTATCATAAAATAGTCATCATGAGAATCATAAGATAATGTGCATCTAAATTCTAAAGTGAACAAATCCATGGCATAGGGTGCATAAATCCATAGTGCGTCAAAATAAAGTATCATATTCTAGTTCTATCATAAGCATAGCTAAAAAGATATGATAGGCTCGGGGTGAGGCCACAAAACATTATCCTTCAAGTTACACCTCCAAATAAACATCTGAATAATCAAAATCTTGGTTATCAATGGGTAGTCTCAACTTTTAATCCTAGTGGACAAAATGTCAGGATTATATCTAGTCACACCAATATTTTGTATCAACAAATCTAACAAAGAAATATTTTGTGTCAACCAATGTCTCAAAACACGTCCCATCTTATGCATTCCCATCTAAAACAAACATTTATTATCAATGAACATACACATATATTAATACCTAAATACCAAAGTGGGAATCCTTTTTTAGATCTTAATCTCAAATTCAATACACATGTCCCATTAATGTCAGCAAAGATACTAGCACAATAGGTAAAAATCTCCAATGAAAAATAATAAATCTCCAAATTATTTCCTTAGAGAATACATACTCACTTGAATATCTATGCTCATATCCATTTGATAAATCATTATACATAACACCCACCCTTCTGAATTTTGAGACTCCAAATCTTGATAAATAAAGGGATAAACCACATGATCACATCTAAGAATTATTTATGGCATGCATAGAGTTCACTCACAATGACACATACCAAATGTGCCTCTTCCCAAGGAGGCTCAGTGGATTAACCATGGAATGGTTTTCATGTTTACCAATAGGCATAATATCTTGGAATGATCTAGCTAAAAATATCATCTGAAATTAAGCACATAATATAGTTTAAAATGTGGCCATTGTGGATATTTGTACAACTAAATAGAGAAATGGGGAAAAATTATCCTCCTTTCTATAGTGTTGGAGAAATATTTTTGCCAAGGCCCCATGTCACATCCCTAATAGAGACAAGATCCAAATCTCTATCAAAAAATGTATACTTGAGATGATGTGTTCTTTACAAATGCAACAACATGAGACCTTTTCAAATATTATCAAGAAATGGCTCATGGATGAGGGGGGACTCTTGTCCAAAGGCCAAACTAAGATAAATAAAGATACCAATGGTAACAATTCATGTAATCAATCATACCAGGAATCAAAGTATTGGTCTAAGAATTGAAATTCCACCAATTATAGCATAGTCGATGCTAAAGGAAATAATAGTGCACAACCAGTCATGCATCTTCAAGGCATGTCAAACTATAATGCTCTCAATTTCAATAATAATATATATTGAAACAAGAGTCTTTTGGCCAATGTCATAAATAAACAACAACATCCCCTAAGAAGGCAAAAATCTCAATATACCTATACACCCCTTGTCAAACTTGTTGAGGTGGTGCTTAAGAAATTAATTTATTCTAGCTCTATAATAATACCCAAAGTGTGACATTACGAACCTAGTCCTTTCAAACCTACATGGTGGAATGACAATGACTTTTGCAAACACCATTGTACTAAAGGACACAAAAATTCAAATTATTAGTAGCTTAAAAAACATTGTTCAAGACCTCATCAAGCAAGGGGAAATTGAGGTTTAGAATAATTATGGAACATCAAATAAGGATCAATATTTAAGGATCCCCTACATAATCACAAAAAAGGTAAAGAATCAATTTCAAGACAATATAACAAGGCTAATTATATATATGCCACCCATGAACACATTGTCAACCACATCCATTATGATTATGGTCATACTATCTCCACTATTACAAGTAGGGGTAAGGATACCGAATTCATTGTCACTACCACAAGATCAAAGATAACAGTCTAAAGATTCCCATCCAAGTCATCAACCCAATCAACAAATTAATATAAATGTTGCACCAATTTAAGAAGAACTTTGTCCAAATATTTGTATTCAAAATGCTACGTATATTGCCCAATCATAAAGTAGTCATTGATAAATCCCTTATAGAGTCTTCTAATCTGAAAGACATAGATATTGATGAATTTTAGGCCAAGGAAAGACATCTTTCCTTCACCCATCACATAAAATTTACCAAACATTATTTTCCTACCCATAAGCCTTATCATATGATCCACTCCATCTGGAGGTGTACGTTCATAAAAATAAAATCAAAAGAGTCTTGGTAGATGGTGGAGCAGGTCTCAATATTTGTACCTTAAAATTTGTTCATACAAAATTTTTTTCTAAGAGTTGTGGATACCCCACCAAGATAATTATAATATTATCTTAGAAGGATCCACAACATCCTTCAAAGGGTGTCATTACCCTACTTATTAGAACTTTACTAGCTATACAAAAAGAAACCTTCCAATTCCTAGATCTTGAGCTTAGTTTCAACATGCTCCTTGCAAGACCCCGGATACACACTATTAACACCTAGAAAAACAAGGAACTCTTCTATCCTAATTACCAAAAAATTATCACTATTATCCATAATATTTTTTATAATTTTTTCCATTACTGTTCTTTAACCCCTTTTAAAAATAAATAATGTGGCCCTTGTTATATAGTCTTCTTCTTGATTGTGCCTAGCATATGGACAAAATAATAGGACAAAAATATTCCATATCAAAGAGATTTAATGGATGTCTCTTTGATAAAAAAAGTCACTCATACTAAACACATTATGTATATTGGCAAGATATCGATCGAGTCATAATGATCAAATATACTTGGAGAGAAGTTGTACCAGGAGGACATTGGATATCTCTCCCTGAAAAATTAACCCATCAGAGAGAGGTAGTAGATTAAAAAAGATTTATAAAGCCACATCAAGTCCTCTGGGCATGCCAATGAAAATATTTTTGGGGCGAGATACATATTGTTTCATCGACAGATAAAAGGAAGGAAAAATTAATCAAGAAGACTATTACTATCAGGGTGATTTTGTAGGGTCATCCCAAACACACAAATCAGACCGATATGTATTCACTTCAAAGACATACATGGTATATCTCCCTGAGTATTATGAAGATAGAATGTGAAGAGATCAGTCATCGGGATGAGTTTAACCATATTTCATTGATGGATAAAAGGATGGTCAGTATTTCAATATTGGGGAGACTTCACCCATTGTACTGACTTCCTAAGGTATGTTTGATTATATATAGCACAGTGATAGACACTTATTTTAGAGAAACAAATGGTATATTTCCTATATGAATTCATAATGAAAAATTGGCGCAAATTAACAACCAGGGAGAAACTCAGCATGTCCCCACGATATCGGAGAGACTTGTACCATTGAAATAAGTTTATCATGTCTATAGACTATGTAAGTCACTATGATGAAGAACAAAAAATTTTTGGGAATATTTTTTCTAGGTCATCCCAAAATATATAAACATATAAGAAGGACCACCTATCTCAGAACGATACTTTCTTTTCTCAATGACCATAAGTGTCATGCCGATATCACAAAGACTTGAGGTATCTCTTGGAAAAGTTACTAATGATCCAATAGAATACTTATCTCATATAAGAAATATATCATCTCAGAGTAAGATCAAAATGTGTTTCGAATAGCCTGGCGACATTGAGGGAACTTTATGTTTCTCACCCTAAAATCTCAAGGGTCATAAAAAAGAGGATAAGAGGTTATACAATGTAAATGAGATCACCAAGAAGTCTTCCCAACCAAATAATAAAACTCAAAAGACACTTCAAATAAAAAATACATTTCATCAGCCTTGATGATCATCAGTTTGACTTATAAACAGGACTGGCTCCAAATAGAACAACAGATCAACATGAGATCATATAAGTCCCATCAATGAAACTTAACTACATCACCCTAAAATTTTAAGCTAAAAATAAGTTTGTGCATTGATCACCAGTGGGTGGCATTAATGGTCATAAAAATGGGCTCTATATGAATAAATATTGATTGAATGAATTTCACCAAAAGGAATTATACAGAAACAAGGGTTGCAGAGAATGATGATGTAGACACCTAAAAATGGTTCAATCCTACTAGTCTACGTGTTTTAACATTTTTAGCATTACAATCGAAATTTTGTTTTGTGACCTAATTATTCCTCTATGTGGTGCATATGATCTTTATTGTATGGTGACATTGTGTCTCTCATCAATGATTGAATATTGCAAAATTGTTCAATTATTTACTAACAATTCTACTTTCTCTATCAAATCGATCATTTTCCAAATCATTTTCGATCAACCCTAAACTGATCCTATTCGATCCTAAACCATTCAAAACCTTCCTAAACTAATCCTATTTGATCCTAAACCATTCCAAACTTTCCTAAATTGATTCAAACCTATCCTATTCTATTCCTAATCACTTACAAAATTATCTAGACTCATTTCGACCATTCTGGGGCATTGTCCAAGATCACCGATGCCTAATTTACCCAATTTCAAACCAATTGATCAAAACCCTAATTTAATTAAATCTATCTTATCACAATTTTAGGAGCATTGTCCAAGATCATAGATGCTTCGTATCCTTTCAATCAACCATTTGATAACATTGTCAAAGAACATCGGTGTTATCGCTATCAATCTATCAATATCAATTCAATAGTGTTGTTCATTATTGTCAATACTATTTCTGATTATCATTTCTGGAACATTGTAAAAGATCATCAATGTTTCCCCATTTCAATCTTACAATTCCATCAAAGTTCATTGGCACTTTTCAATCATTTCCAATCATCATTATTCGGGCACATTGTCAAAGCTCATCGATGCCTTGTGTTTTCCTAAACTATTTCAGAACCCTCAGAATTAACCCTAATCTTTATCAACATTATCAAACCCCTTTCAATTCAACATCAACATCTTCAATTTGACCTATAATCTGCTAATTTCCCCCTTTGGATGAATAACCCATAGTTTATCCTAAGTCCTAATTGAATAAATAAATAAACTTTATTTATTCCCTTTTCCCTAAGTCCCCAATAATTAATTAATTTTTATTAATTAATTAGCTAATTTCAATTTATGCGATTTTTATAATTTCATAAATCTAATTTGGATTTGTGGGGAATATTGATTTAATATCCTCCTAATCTCACCTAATTTCCATATCCCTTAATTGAGGATTCACATCCCTATTAAGGTGCTTCTTCAATATCTTCAATATCCTCCAATATCTTCTTATTTCATCTCCCCCATTTCATGCTTCCAAGCATCTCACCAATCAAAATTTGCATTTATGCATAAATCTTGTGCAATCTCACCATATTGCATATCATTTTCTATAAAATGGGTGCATTTCTATCATTCAAGGTTGAACCACAAGATTTTGAGAAAACCTCAAGATCACTCACTTCTAGCACTCTCATTAGCAAACTTGGCTTTTTGTGCAAAGTGTGTGAGAAAAGAGCAACATCAATCTCATTATGGAGAAGAAAGAAGGACATGGGAGCTTCCTTTAAAGGGGGTTTTTTATTTTTCATGCTTATTTTATGAATTCCCTTAGCAAATAGCTTTCATGATAGATTAGATAGGTTTAACATACTATTTAGGGTTTGTGGTTACCTAATATGCTAAATATGCCTTTTTCTAGTCTTACATTTGGTGAACCCGACGTGAACATGCATAAATGATGAAATTTTTATGTTTTTGTCTTTTTTAGGGTCTGGAAGAGAGCTGTGCAGGTGGTCACTGAAGCTGCGCAGGTGGTCACTGTTCCTGTGCAGGTGGTCACTATTTTTGCGCAGGTGGTTAAGTCCTGCGTAGGTGGTACCCAGACCTCCACACTTGGAGCCTAGAGCTATGCAGATGGCTTCTTAGCTATAAATTTGGTCATATTGGGGTCCTCTTCTATGGTTTAGGATCATTTCTTGAATGTTTAGGAAGCCATTATGCATTTAGGGCATTCTCCTCTGCTTTTTCTTTGTTTACAAGCTAAAATGAACCCTAAACTAGTCAAATGAACCTTAAAGTTGGTGAATGAACCCTAATAAGGTTAATGAACCCCACACTTTTGTTTTAAAGGCATAAAATAAACATTCACATTCATATTTGGTCTCTTAAAATGGATCTCATCTAGCCTAGGGTTTCATATTATCAAGCATTTTCAAATTTCAAGAAACTTGCAATCTAGCCTAACTAGGGGTAGAAATGGACTATTTCATGCAAGCTCAAGTTGTTTAAGTTGTTAAAGGGCTTAAAATGAACATGCATATCTGATTTGGGTACCTAAAATGAACTCTAACCTAGTTTAGGATCAAATGCAGATTTGGTCTTTAAGGTGTTCCTAAACCAATTTCATGCACATGCAAGCTAGTGAGGGTTTCAATTTCACTTAAAATCATTTCAAGTCAACTTAAATGGCATAAAAAATGAACCCTAGCTAGGTCTTTGATGATGTTTCATGCTTAGATGTTGAAAACAACTCTATTTTTGCAAGTTTTTAGTCATTTTTAGGCTTCTGATCAGTTGCTACGCAGGTGGTCACTGTTGCTGCGCAGGTGGTCAAAAGCTATGCAAGTGGGAGCCTGTTCCTGCGTAGGTGGTGCCCTAGTTCTGCACAAGTGGTAGCCTGTTCTTGCACAGGTGGTAAAATTGATGTTTTTTAATGCTATTTTTGGATTTCTGCATTCCTATACTTGTTTCTGCACTTAGACTATTGGAATTTGGTGTTATTGATGATTTTGTGCAGCATGTTGGCAATCATGGGATGAAGATTGAATCCTAAAAACTACTAACGATTTCAATGCAGGACATTTTGTAGAAGACCTTGTGTTTTCCCAAACTCTTGTGCTTGCTTTTTGTAGTTAGAAAACACTTCATTTTGGTGCTTGAAATGAACCTTTTGCTTTCATGTGTCTAATGTGTTTTCTATATTGTAAAACCCTAAGAATCATATGAGTGTATCCTCTCTCCTTGCCTTCGTGGATCTTGGGTGTAAGAGAAACTCATATCATTCTTATAGAGTGGCTACCTCCCAAGTGCTTTAGTAGAGCCAATGAGAGTGGATGCCCAACCGGTGACATGCTACAGTCAAGCCCATCCAACCGGGATACAAATATGCCATTGTGATTAATCTCACAATGGATGGGTGTTGAATGCATTGTACCGAGAATAAGATTTCCTTTAGTACCCTTGTGGTGTGTTAAAACCTACAAAACGTAACTTCCATAGGCTGGGAGGCCTCCATAACAGAGCTAATATGCCACACATATAACCACCCAAACGGATGCCCTTATTAAACACCATGTCATAGTAGCCAAAAAATTTCTATCTATTGGTACGGAAGGTCGGAGACCAACTAAGACGCCCCACACTTTTGCGGCTATTAGTCAAGACAAAAATCCCTTGGGAAGTGATGACCCTTGGAAGTTGAATCTTGGAGTGCCTAAGAAGTGAGTGCACATGTATGGAGGAGCCCATGCCTCCAAGCTTCTAGGTTGTCTGCTATTAGTAAGCGTAGCTGAACTTCGGTTCAAGTGGGGATTCAACAGATACTGTCCTTGCTATCCTTAGGAAGTGGCTTTTTTTTTCATTTTACAACATCCATTCTGAATGATGTGTCTTGTGTGAGTGTTCAAACCTTAATAAAAATGATAACATCTTAAAAACACTCTCCTTAAAGAACACTTTTTCCAAATCAATATTCAAGAACAATCAAATGGTCACAACAAACCTTGTCTTTGAGTAAACATATGGAACCTTGAAATTTTCACTTGGAACCTTTTTGGCATGCTTGATAGCCTTCATATTTCATATTCATGACCTAATCTCATTGCATTGTGCATTTCAAAAATTCCTTTCATTATAGACCTCATTTCAATCCTCATTATAGTCCCTTTTGCATAAGTCCTAATCACGGCCCTCTTGCATACATAGATCATTTTAGATCCTCCTTAAAAACTTTTCAAACAATCCTAGAAAGTATCCCAATTATGGAACCTCTCTTTATGATGTTGAAAATAGGATATTGACTTGATCCCCCTTTTTGCCAAATTTTAAACCCCCCTTATTAATTGGTATTATTCCACCTTTTTCATGACGGATTTGACCTAATCCTTTTTATCAAACTTTCCCTTTGTCCCAAAATCCTATTTTTCAAGGCAAGATCCTTATTCAACCTCATAAGGTTATGCTCCTAGATTTGTCTCCTTTCAAAAGATTAATTGTTAAAGTCCAAAAAACCAAAAACACAGTTGCATAAAACTTAGATTGCATTTGCACAAGTCTCTTGTACTTCCAAGGTTGCATTTCAAAAATTGCATTTCCAAAATTCAAAAATTCCAAAAAAAATATTGCATTTGCATATAGTAATCATGCCAGTTTTCACAAGGTATCAAGCATCTAAAGGGAAACAAGACCCTCATTTACCTATGTTTACGTCACAACCAGAATGATAATTACCTTTTGATCCAAGACAAGGTGTTGCATATCATAATCAAACTAACCTAACCAACATGCAACCATTGGAAGAACCACAACACACATTTCACAACCCAAGGCACGCCACATTTCCCCAAGGACCTACTTCAAGCAATGATCTATGCAACATGGGATATCCTTCTAATGCTTCCCTAAACTATGACACTATTTAGTGGGGACCTCCCCCAACCTTTGACCCAATCTTTGTACCTATGCCACCTAGCCAGGGTAGTGGTCCCCCTACACCTAAGGAGGAATACCAACAAACTGGACAAATCAATCAAGTCCAATCTGATTACTTGCAACAACAACCCATGTCGAACATAGATTTTAGAGCTTATCAACCTCTTCCACCACCACAAGATAATCAAGATCCTTACAATGCCTCAAGTCCCTCTTCGGATTTGGGAGACTCACATGGAACATTTGCTTCCTTCAAAGATTTAGCTAAAGAGGAAATCGACAAAGCTGTTAAGAACAAGAAAATTTAGTAGACATTAACATACCTCATGACTCAAGATCCAAGATGATATATCAAAGCAATTCAAAAAAAATCCTCAATTATTCTCAAAATATCAAACTCCCCGACCATTTAGTTTGGAAGAGAACCAAGCCTTAGTGGTGCAGGATAGAGAAAAGTGAGAACAACCCTTTGATGAGTCAGCTATGGTGCTAACACAAAAATGACAGCAAAATAATTTAATCATCAATATTCCTCCAAAGGAAAAGTATATACAATTGGATAATCCTTTTTTTGAAGAGGTAGCACTTCCTCCTCCCAAGATGATAGATGGGACACAAATCCCTAAAAAGGGTCCTAAAAGAACATGGAGGATTGATTTAAAGAATTGCTTGCCAAAAGGATCAAATGAGACATTCACATTTCCTTGGGGAATGCCAGATGTACCCCCTTTTGAAGAAACACAACCAAGTGGTCCTCCTTTGGTAGCACATACAACATTTCTAGGAAGAACTTCAAATGCAACAACATCCAAAGGACCATTTAATGAACCACCAAGGGTACCCAAATTTGATGTATCTGATGCAACTACTACAAATGTACCAAATCAATTGCAAGAGGAAAAGAAGAAAAGTCTCGTGGATATTGGGCCAATTCCACCTAAGGTGACCCAACAAGCACATGTCAAAGAGAAAGTGAAACAAGCCCAAGCAGCTCAACGAGCACCACTTGTGAATGTAGTGCAACCAGTGCAATCTCAATTTGCAGCCCAAGTTAACATGATGTCTCAAACGCAACCACCAAAACGTAAGACTACAAATCTTGATGGCATACTTGGACCACTTGGATTTCAATAAGGTCACAACATGCAACAACCAACAATGTAGGTGGGTCAAGAATCCCATCCTTTCACCCAAACTATGCAAGGTCCAAAGGTGCAACAAGTGCACCCGCGACAACAACAACATACCCAACAATATGTACAACAATAGCAATATACTCTGCAACAACAATATGTGCAACAACATCAACATAATTTACAATAATAGTCTATACAGCACCAACAACATGCTTTTCAATAGTAGTATGCTCAACAACAAAGACAACAACATGTTCAACAGCAACAACATGTTCAACAACCATATGTTCATCAACGACAAACATATGTCGCACAACAACAAAATGTGTCTCAACAACAACAACATATGGTGCAAAATCAACAAAAATAGTATGCACCACAATATCAATAGAAAGTTTCCCAACCATATTATGTGACACAAGGTCAGCAATACAATCTTCTACCACTGAATCAACAACATGTGGACGATCCTCAACAACATGCCAGACAACATGTGGCATCGGTCCATGACTTCTCATCTGAATTGTCAAAATCAAATTGGGCCTCAAAATACAGTCAATGTTCAAGGGCTTCTAGGTAGACACATCATTCTGATATATGTAAAACAACTGTGAAGTCTTCAAAGAATGAAGAAATGCTTCAACAAATCCAACACTTGCAGAAGCAACTAAATGATATGCAACTTAAGGAAACAAAGACACTCTATACAGAATGAGACCTATGTCCTAATCCATTTGATCCAAGAATTTACATGCCTCCTTTTCCCAAGAATTTTGATGTACCCAAGTTCAAAAAATACAAAGGGAAAGGCAATCCAATCGATCACATTCAGGAATTTTATACATCTTGTATCGAGGTTAATCATGATGACATGTATCTCATGCGACTCTTCCCTTGAGGCCTTGGGGGTCAAGCAATGGAGTGGTACTCTAAATTACCCAGCAATATAAGATCTTGGAAATAAATAGCCGATAAATTCATCTCTCATTTTGTGTTCAACATATCAAGTGAGGTTATGCTGACCAACTTATGCATGACCAAACAAAAGATTGGAGAATCCTTTATGAACTTCCTATTGTGATGGAGGAATTTGGTGGGTCAATGTCCTTTTGATGTGCCAGAAGAACAACAAATTTGATTATTTATCCAAAATCTGGTACCTGATATGATGTATGAGCTCAAAATCAAATGACCAAGTACAATTCAAATGCTCATGAAAAAAGGAATCGACATTGAAGATGCTCTTATTGAAAAAGGAGTATTAAAAATCAACAAGGACAATCAGACTGCGAGCACTTCAAGTGACAAGTCAAAATTTTGGTCTCAGAATAAAAATGTCACAAATGATGGCGTTGTTGATGCACAGATAGTTAATGTGACACAACAGAAAGTGAGTCTCAAAGGACCCACTACTACCAATATGCAGACAATGACTCAAGCACCACATCCAGCACCAGCTCCAACACAACCTCAAGCACAAACGAATGATAACACGCAACAAAATTGGTAGCGTTGACCGTGAAGGAACAGAGATGGACCACAAAGATAGTTCATGCCATTGGGTGAACCACTCCATTTGGTCCTACAATAGTTATTGAAAAACAATTACAATCAATTACTTGAGATCCACAATCCTCCAGTAGTTAAACCACCTTTGTGGGATGACAACAAATATTGAAATTATCATCAGACAAAGGGACACAGAACCAATTCCTGCTACCAAATAAAACATAAGGTCCAAGACCTTATTGATGAAGGTGTGATTGAAGTTGAACCCATGGTGGGATCTTCCAACACTAACCATACTATTTTAACAAACCCCTTGGTTGATCATGAGAAGCAAAATGCCTCTACGTTGAATTAAAATTCCAAGAACAATGTCAATTATACTCAGACCAGCCATGAATATACCATCAATTTTCTCTGAGGTCGATTCACGTGTATCCACCCTGACCTTCCATGATAGTAACCCTCAATGCATAGTTTCTACCCATCGTACCAAGATTACTATGCCTGGTGCACCATCCAAACCTAAGGTATCTTCAGATTACAACCTTGTTGACCAGTTGGGTAAGACCCCTACCTTGATATCAATCTTTGATTTGCTATGCACATCCCCCTAGCACAAGGAAGTCCTTGACAAAGCACTGAAAGAGTCCACTGTTCTGACCAACATTTACACTAACAAATTTTAGGCCATCATGGGGCACTTCTCTGCATCCCAGCATGTCACATTTTCTAAAGATGATGTTCCACATGACTGACTTGACCATAATGACCCTCTCCATCTAGAAGTCTTTGTCCATAATGCCAAAATCTAGTGAGTCATTATAGATGATGGAGCAGGACTTAACATCTGCACTTTGAAGGTCATTCTTGATCTTGGTTATAATGAGAGTGACATCGATCCTTCCAGGAAAATCACAGTAAAGGCCTATGATGATGCTAAATGTCCCTCTAAGGGAGTCATCATACTACCCATCAGAACTAGTCCAGTTACTGAATACACATTACTGCAAGTCCTGGATCTAGACTTTCCCTATAACATGATCTTAGGATGCCCATGGATCCATGCCATGAAGGTGGTTCCCTCAATGTACCATCAATATCTGAAGTTCTTTCACGACGGAGTTGAGATCACCGTCCCAGGTGATACTAACCCTTTCCAATTTTGTGCTAATCTGAGAGAAGGGCCCGCACAATAGGTGCCTACCAACAGTGAAGCCACTTCATCCAATTCCTCCAAATATTTTAATGTAGCCACCCTTGATAAATGATCAAAGGAAAGCTGAAGATTGAAGATAAAGGGTGTGGCAAGTATACCATGGCACAAGATTTTCATATTGGGAAGCTTCCTCTCTCTCGAAGTCTTATGGAAAACCAAAGTTATTGCAAGCACAACCACCCAAAACTACCATGAAGGTTATGCCCTCACCTACATTCAATCTATGGGGAGGTTTGTACGAAGAACATGTATATGACAATGCATCCAGCTGGATCTTCTAGGATCAACAGAAACAAGAACATGAGCCCATTGAGATACCCATTGAAAGATACAGGCCCGGGTTCACACTCATGCAGAAAAAAGGTTATGATGGACACAATGGTCTTGGATTATACAAACAAGGAATTGTTGAACCAATTACTACAAAAGGCCACCCCCTTCATCTGGGAATTGGATTCAAACCATTACAAATTGGCTCTTCGAATGGAAAAATGGCCTCATGTGAAAATGTGGAGGGCTCAAATGATGAAAAGGCATCTGAGGATCCCCCTTGTGAGTACACTGATTCAAATGAGTGGGACTGGATGTCCTATTCCTCCAGTTCTTATGAGCTTGACCATTTCTTCCCTAAACCTATAGACCTACCTATGGTAGACAAACATGTTAACAAAGTTCCCCCTCCGATAACCAATCCTGATCCTTGGTCTCAAATTTTTTTGGATCCTAGTCCTGAACCTTCAGTGCATGATGTCTCTAACTTTGAAGACACTAATATTTACATCTTTGCCTTTACCTCTGGCCTCAAAAACATTTTCACCACTGACAATGACATCCCGCTAGTCTACCTTGAGCTTATTGATTGGGATGAGCAAGGATCACTGAGCTTGGATTGCTTCAAAAATGATGAAGCAATAGTGGAATTATTTGAGCTCAGAGAGGGCATACCATCTGGTGACCACAAAAAAGGGTTCTCTATTGACCTTGTTGCTACTACATATCTTGGGGAGTCAACTCCGTCTTGTAGTCGCAAAATTGAAAATGATAAAATGAAAAAATAAAAAAATAAAAAGGATAGGTCCTCTGGTGAAAACTGAAAGGTGCCAGTTGACCATAAAAAAGTAAAAACAAAGGATGTATTCGAGGGTGAAAACCTCTCTGAGGTGCCTGAGGATGGAAGACTGGACATAGCCCCTCCAAAGGATAAGTTTTAATTGCTCATATAAATGACCGAGGAAATTAAATTGGGTACACCAAACAACCCCAAGATCATACACTTTGCAGCATCACTCTCGCTAGAAGAGACAAATGAGTTTATTAGATTCTTCCTTGAGCGCTAGATCAATTTTGCCTAGTCCTACAAAGACATGCCTGGCCTGGATCCTGAGTTAGTTCTTCACCACCTCCCTTTGAAGCCAGGTGTGAAGCCAGTAAAACAAAAGCTAAGAAAAATGCATCCCCAAATAGCTCTACTAGTAAAAGCAGAATTGAAGAAGTTATTGGATGTAGGATTTATAAGACCTATAGATTACGCAAACTTGATCTCCAATTTGGTTCCTATTAGCAAGCACACTTGGGGCATATAGATATGCACTAACTTCTATAATTTAAATAAGGCATGCCCTAAATATGATTTTCCTCTGCCGAACATTGACATCATTATCGACATGACTGCAGGCTACGAGATGCTATCACTGATGGATGGATTCTCTGGTTACAACCAAATTTGGATTGCTCCCAAGGATCAAGCCAAGAAAAATTTCACATGTCCTTGGGGAACCTATTGTTGGAATGTCATGCCCTTCAGCCTCAAGAATTCCAGAGCAACTTATCAATGGGCAATGACCACAATCTTCCATGACTTCATGCACATCTTGATGGAAGATTATGTTGACGACCTCCTCTGCAAATCTACAACCAGGAAAGATCATTTGAGTATTCTGGCTAGAATCTTTGAAAGAATGGAAGGGTATAAGCTCCGCTTAAACCCCAAAAAGTGTGTTTTTGGAGTTGTTTCTAGAAAAATCCTAGGCTACATCATTTCTCAACAAGGTATCAAAGTGGACCCTAAAAAGGTTCAAACCATTTTAGAAATGCCTCCACCAAACACCCTAAGGAAGCTGAGAAGTCTACAAGGGAAACTACAATCTATCTGTCGGTTTATTACACAACTTGTAGATAAATGCTAGTCATTTAAAAGTCTACTACATAAAGGTGTAACTTTCCATTGGAATGAAAAATGTGAGCACTCATTCCAAAAACTGAAATATTATCTATTGCATCCACCAATATTGATGCCTCCCATTCCAAGAAAGCCATTTATCTTGTACATTTCTACCACAGAGACCGCATTGGGTGCGCTTCTTGCACAACTTGATGAACAAGGAAAAGAAAGAGCCATTTACTACATTAGAAGAACTTTGGTTGGATATGAATTAAACTACTCACTCATTGAACGAGCCTATCTTGCTGTGGTTTTTTCCACATAGAAGTTAATACATTACATGCTACACCAGAAAACCATGCTCATGTCCTGCATTGATCCATTGAAGTATCTTTTGGGAAAAGAAGCTCTCATGAGTCACCTAGCCAAATGGGTCATGCTCTTGAGAAAGTTTGACATAGAGTATGTAGACATAAAAGCAATAAAAGGCCAGGTGATAGCAGATCAACTCGCAGGGGCACCAGTTCCTGATGATCACCCGTTACTTTCAAAATTTCTAGATGAGTCCATTTTTTCCTTCACTAAATCCAATGAGTGGAAAATCTATTTTGATGGCTCACATACTAGGCATGGATCAAGGGCATGCAACATGTTTGTCACCCTGCAAGGAGATATCATACCCAAATCTTACAGAATCGCCTTTGCATGCACCAACAACATAGCTGAATATGAAGCATTGTTCATTGGACTCAAAATTTCTATTCAATGGAAAATATAGCACCTCAAGGTGTATGGTTATTCTCAATTAGTCATCTGGTAGGTCACTGAAGACTATGAAACTAAGGATGAAAAGCTAGTCCCTTACAAATAGTTGGCCAACTTTCTCAAGGAGAAATTTGTCACAATTAGTTTTTTCCAACTTCCACGGGTACATAACAAACAAGCATATGCTATGGCCACTATTGCATCTATGATGAACATGCCAAATAACTAAGAGAGATGTGAATTTATCATTGATAAGCTATTACTTTTGTTGGTTGTATTTCCTGTTTTTTCTGCTTCACCTTGTTCCTTGTCTTGCCCTCTGAGAATTTTTAGGTTTTCATGTCTGAACCTTGCCAAAATTGCTAAAACCCTGAAAAACCCTATGTATCCAAGTGTTAAACGATGCATTTGAAACCCTTGGTCATGTCTTACATTTCATCGTTACCTTTTTCACTCACTTAAGACATGTGCTTTAAGTTAGGTCGCCTGATCGCGTTACCCAGAATGAATATGCTAAATGCTCTCCCGACTTCGCTTTTGCCTTGTGTCGCGTAGTCTCGTTAAAAAAAAGAATATTCATTCAGTGTCTCGAGACTTAGCGATATCTTATTAGTCGGGTAGTCGCGGGATATCTGTGTTATAAGCTTTATAAGGAATGGGACCCACTGCTCAGTCGGGTGATCGCAAGAGAAGTCAAAAAGTCAATACAATGTTATCAGACTTCACGATTCACTTCATGTCACATGATCGCTAGATCAGGCCAGGGAAAATAGTTAAGTTTTTCTTTAGTCGCGTGGTCTCGAGACGGGATGATAGTTAAGGGATAACAGTCTAGACTACGCGACTAACCGTTTCATGTTAGCAATTTATTTTAGTCGGGATGTCGCCAGAACAGGAGTAATGACTCAGCTTTCCAGTATGCATTAAGTGGACAAAAGAACAGATGACATCTGTCACAAGGTAAATGGTCGTCAGGAGGTCGCCAGAAGGAGGAAATGGATCACGCGATAAAGAGACTAAGGTATTTTTTCCTTTAGTCGCAAGGTCTCCAGATGACTTAAGGGTATGTTGAAATGTTAAGCGATTACGTGCCAGCCCTTGGATGAGAAAATGCAAGGATCTGACGGTGGTCATGTAGTCTAGAGAAGAAAGTGCCTCAGGGAAAAGGTCCTCCTGACTTGGCGATTAGGGTATGTCGCAAGGTCACTCTAAATAGAATAAAGGCATGTGCTATATAATAAGGTCAAGTTAAAGTTTTCTCCCGACTCAGCGACTAAGGTTGTTGTGTGGCCTTAAGAAAGAATATGAGCATCCAACGACTTAGCGATAACTATGGAGATTAAGGATAAATGTCTTGTCGCCAAGTCTGGAGAAGGATGATGAGTTAAAGATAACCCCATGCGACTTAGATTTCCACTTGTGTCGCTTGATCGCCAGATGGACTTGGGTCAGCCAAGGTAAAGGATGTGCATTGTCGCCAGGTTTGGAGATTAAACCATGGTTAAGGAAAAGTGCTCGCGACAAAGAGACTTCCTGTTGTCGTGAGGTCCCCAAATAACGAGATCTAAAATGCTGTGCCATGTTGTTGACATGACAGGATGAATCACCCGGTGGCCAATCAGATACTTGAATTTTGATTACTGTGCACAAAAGGTAGCTGAGATGTATGATAGTGAACAAATCAGAGGATGCCATGTCAGCTGTCTTAAATGTTTGATGATTGTGCCAAAGATTCATAATTTTAAATTTGATTTCCTGTCAACTTCGTGCAACTACGGCTAGGTTTTTGAAAGCTCACGACATGGCAACTTAATGGCAGAACTGACATTTCTGAATTATGAGCTATGTACTCTGAATCAAAATGGCTATAAACAAATGATTATGCATTCATTTTTGTTCACCGTGCTTTCAAGTTTTCAGAGCTAAGTTGCTTATTTTTCAGTGAAGTGTGATATTCAGAGCAGTTGCAGTTTTTCAAAGGTGATAAGAAATTTCTAAGGTTTTCAAGAATTGTGCTTAGGCCATATAGCTGATATTGAAGAATAGATTTGTTTCAATATCGGTTCAAACAAGGAATTTCAAGCTGTCACAAAGATGAGTAGAGCTGTGAGCGTTGCTTCTACCAGTGGAGGCAGTGGAGAGGAGCAAAAAGGAAAACCTAGCTTCTCAGATGAATTTCTTTAGCTTCTTCCAGGTTCAACACAAAATAGAAAGATTGATGCTGGTGTCTTCAAGGATGATTTCAAGGACGTCAGAGATGCTGCAACCCCGGGCACAACAGGTTTCTCTCTCTTTACATACTTTTATAACAATTCTGATAAGCCTATCCCTGTTTCAAACCCTTGGATATCTGGTCTGGGTAGGTTATTAGTGCCTGA
>MU223691.1:173100-202192 GCA_018584345.1 Thuja plicata | reverse complement strand
AATAAAGGTACATAGCTAATCAGTGTCCACATCAACAAATACTGTGATAACAGCCATCTTGAAAGGTAAAACCTGCCTGAGTATTTGTGGAGCTCAAAAATGAAGAAGGACCTTATCCAGTCCTTAGAAATTAGGCTTTTCTTGTCTTTGAATCAGATTTAGAAAGTACAAGGTTCAAATAGGCATTTCAAGCATTGTGGTTCATACAAGAAAAATCCCTAACAACTTCTAGCATTCAACATTCTACAATACGAGCTCATGTGTGACATTGTTGGTCCCAAGTCCCCTTGGTATCAAGATGTCTTCAATTACCTACATGCCCAGATATTACCCCCTTGTTTATCCCAGAACAAGCGTCGAGCTCTTGTTCTTCAAGCCTCCCATTATGTCATCATTGGTGATACCCTTTATAGGAGAGCCTATGACCAAACCCTCCTGAGATGCCTCAATTTGCAAGAGGCTGACACTGCCTTACATGAGGTCCACAATGGTATTTGTGGTGGACATTTCAATGGTTTGAGTCTTTCCAAGAATCTGGTCAGAGGAAGATATTACTAGCCTACCATGGACCAAGATGCTCATAAATTTGCTAATAAATGTTACAAGTGCTAGATTCATGGAAATTTGATTCACGCTCTGGCACAAGATCTACAACCAGTAGTTTCTCCATGGCCCTTTTCACAATGGGAACTTAACCTTATAGGGAAGATCACACCCCTATCTTCTGATGGCCATAAGTACATCATCACAACCACTGAGTACTTTACAAAATGGGTGGGAGCTATCCCCATGACATACATCATTAGCAAGAAAATTTCCAGATTCATCCTGAATTATATCATTTGCCATTATGGAGTTCGTCTAGCCATTGTTACTGACCATGGTAGCCCTTTCCAGAACAAAGATGTTACCAAGCTTTGTGAGAAATTCAAAATCTGTCATGGATTTTCTAGCATCTACTACCTGCATGACAAGAGTCAAGCAAAGGCATCTAACAAGACAATCATTAAGATCCTGCAAAAGACTGTCAATGATGCTAGCTGTGATTGGCACTTACAACTCAACCCAGCTCTGTGGGCCTACAAGACCAACATCCACATCCCCACTAGTGCTTCTCTGTACTATCTAGTCTATGGCACAGAGGCCATATTACCCCTCAAGGTTGAAATTCCTTCATTGAGAGTATCCTTACAAGGCATTTTTGATGATGAGTAGTATAGAGTTTCCAGATTGCATGAGCTTGAAATGCTGGATGAGCGGAGACAAATTGCCTTGGTACAATTGCAAGCCTATCAGAACCATCTAAAATAGAGTTGCAACAAGAAAGTCTGAGATCACCATTTTCAGATTGGAGACTTGGTTCTAAAGATGAATTACAAAACCTAGCCACATAGAGAGATGGCTGGAAAATTTGAACCAAATTAGGATGGCCCGTATATAGTCACAACATCATATGGGTCTAGAGTGTATCAGCTTGCAACACCAGAGGGAGAACCATTGCCAGAGGCACTGAAAAACATGCACCTCCTCAAGTATTATGCATGATTTCTGAAAAAAAGTACAAAAAAAAATTGCAAAAAGTTCCTGAAAAAAGTACAAAAAAAAAAAGAAATTTTTTATGAGAAAATATCAAAAAAGAGAAAAAAGCAAAAAAATCAAAAAGAGAAAAAATGGTTGCCTTGATGAAAACTTGGCAAACAGGCATCTTGGCATGCAAAAATAGAAATCAAGAGAAAAATCCCATCCACAAGTGAAAACCTGACAAACAGGCACTGTGGGCAAGTATCATGGTGAAATTCTATCAAATAGGCACCACGCGTAGCAAGTTGTTTCTCCATTGTCTATCATGGTTCCACCTGATATCTTGATGTCCTTTCCTGATCACATCTTTCGATTTGCATTGACCCTAGTGCCCCTTTATAGCCTGTAACTAGTTGATCGTCTTTGTCTTCCCCTTGGTATACCCAGTCTATCTATCCTTTTGGCCTTTGTACATAGCCTCTTTGTTGTCTGGGGGCAGATTCCTGGCATTGAGCGTCTTTTAATTTGAATTTGAACTGGGGGCAAGACCTTGAACGTGGTTTACCCATGAGATTCCTCGACTATCCGACTAGAGATAACACATTGTAAATATCTTAATGACCTGAAAAATCCTAAAAATTCGAATAAGCAAAAATTCTAAAAAGATTCAAATAATGTCTTAAAAAAAGTTCTAAAAATTCAAATAATGTCCTAAAAAAAATTCTAAAAATTCAAATAATGTCCTGAACAAAATTCTAAAAATTCAAATAATGTCCTGAAAAAACTTCTAAAAATCAAATAATGTCCTGAAAAAATTGCTAAAAATTCAGATACGATCCTGAAAAAAGACCAAAAAATTCAAATATCTCAAAAATCCTAAAAATTGCAAAATCTCTTCAAAATCTGCAATAAATTTGTACATACTTGTCTTCTTTTTGCAAATCAAACATCATGTTTACCGACATCAATGGTAGAATCATCAATCTGTGCTTAATGAAATCATATGCGATCTGAATCATTGCGACTCAATATTCAATCTAGTTGGACTATTCAAATCTTTCAATCTTTGCTATCAATCAATATGTCCAAGATATCAATCAATTATCAAATCAAGCAATTTGCAAATCTAAGCTATCAATCAACGAACATTTAATGCAAGTAACAAAAAAGTCAGAATGGTTGTTGGCTCACATTGTTTTCGTGAGTATTTTTGATTTTCTTCTTTGCTCATGTTCCTATGCTACTCGATGATATTATCTGAACTTATGAGTAGCCAGGATGGTTCATGACAAGATATTTTCGCTTTACTTTTTCTGCCTGTTTGATGATCTTATGAAATTATGAGGCATGTCTGCTACATGCTTTTAAGATGGAGAAGATCATCCTCTGTCTACATCATGTTTGTTCATGAAAAAAGGATGACCTTTGCGCTCTAGCTTTTGTGCCACGTTGTGCCACATCCACTTTTGCAATATCAAAATAAGCTCTTATCACAAAATTGCACTTTGAAAGCCAACATCTTTCTACTAACATTTCTTTGTCTAATTTCCACTTTCAGCTAACAGTTCTTCAATAATTACTTACAGTCACCTTGGTCTAGTACTCTGGTACATCAAAAATAGGAGCATCCTGCATACATGCATTCAATGTGCATTTTTGCATTCACTCATTTATACATGAGAAAAATTTCAAATATACATTTGCATTTTGCATTCATACATTTCAAAAAAGGCAAAAGACAAAAAAATTATTGCATCTATAACATATATTATTGCATAACAAAGGCAATAACATCATCATATAAATAGGAAAGTAAAGCATATACATAAGCATCCATCCTATGCGTCATAAAATAGTTGTATATCATATATATGTGTCTCAAAAAAAGTATCAGAGTACAAATATATGTGTATACACTGAGGCCCGTAGGCTCATAACATATCACATGTCTATCACAATTGTCCCTCCGCTAGAGAGACTTCCTATCAACCCCTACTCTCTCGGTCCTCCTGATCCCTGTCCTATTTGGAAAATGAGGCTCCCCCTATGTGATGCCCTATCTACCCTAATATAGGTGGCCCCCTTGGTCCCAACACTCCCCCACTACTCTCTATCCTATGGGAATGTGACCTGCTAGATGATGCTTTGTCACTCGGTACCCACTACTCTCATGGTACCTCCCTCCTGTACATATCCTTCCAATACTATGACTCTGCTCAGGCATCCCCTAGCATCTTGACAACCCTGTGTGCACTGGAGTTACATATGGCATTGATAAACTATCATGACTCCTCCTCGGCTTTCTATTCCCTGGCCATAGCTGTATCTCGAGAGGCGAGCAATATGTCCCTCTCTGCTATCAACCTATCCATCTGTGCTGTGAGTGATGATCGCTCGACAATCCATGATGCACGATTTGCAGTACATGATGCATGATCTGCAGTCCACAATGCATGCTCTGTTGCCCATGTAGCCCTATCTATATCTCTCTCAAGTTCGAACCAGTCTATCTGACTCATAAGCTCTATGACGCACTATCTCTGATCCTCAAACCGGTCATCATGACCATGTGGTAGCTCATCCCTATCCTCAGCCATCTGCATCGACATATCATCAAGATTCCTGTCATCATCATCATCCTCCTCCTCCTCCTCCTCCTCCTCCTCCTCCTCATCATCATCCTCATCATCATCATCATCCTCATCATCATCATTATCCTCATCTGAATCCCCCTCCTCATCCTCCTCATCCTCCTTCTCATCCTCCTCCTTGGTGCTCTCATCTCTGGGCACTCGCACTCTTAGTATTTCCACATCTGGATCTGTTAGAGGAATTATCCTATGCACATCAAACCATCTATCATACTCATTTTTTGTCCCTGTGTATGCCACATCTGCACCTAATCCCCATGGTCTAGACTGTAACTGCTTAAACTTTACATAGGCCACCTGAGGCCTGAGTGGTGCATCCCATGTCCTAGCCTTGGCCCTCGACTGAGAAAACAACACTGTACCTATCGGTACCCCCTATATCTCTCCAAAATATTGTCAGACTCACTTTGGGAGCTGCATCTCAATAACTGTATGACCCATCACAAACCTCTTGATGAGGTATCTCTGCTGTCTGTAGTAAGGAAGGTGATCTGCATCATCATCCCATCTGGGGAAGTCTCTGTATGGGTTCCATGTAAAATATCTTAGTAGATCTATCTCGTGGTGAAAGCGCAATGTGTATCCTAGTGGGCCCTGTGCAAGTGCCCCTTGATAGAAGTAAACATATGGTATCCGTAGCAAAACCACTCTCTTAGAAATGGGCCAGAACACAGCTATGTTCTCATAGGCCCACACCTACAGCAATGTGATCACACTACTGATCGATAATCCTCCTTCTTAAGCCAACTGGTGGAGCTGGTAATAGGTCATCGCAAGCATGCATGGCCCCCATGTGAACACTATGCCCTCCATGATCATCTTCTTGAGGACCCCCCCAGCCAATGGGGAACCCATGACCTCATCTGTTTGGTACCAAGAGACATGCAATAACCTTGTAGATAACAGTGATCAGTCTATCATGATGCCTAGCCACTATCTCCCATCTGATCTCATAATCACGGATGTCCAGATCCCCATCGTCGCTCTTGAAAAACTAATGTAATGCTAACCTCCCTATATTAGGGTCATACTCTACTAATTCCCCATGAATGGGAATCTTGAGGATGCGCCATACATCCTCTAGCATCACGGTCACCTCCCCTGTTAGCAGGTGGAAGGAACTAGTCTCTGAGTGCCACCACTTGTCCAGTGCTATGATCAATCCTCAGTTTTCCCTAATCTTGGGCATGTATGTAATATAGTATAATCCTAGAGAGGCTAAGATCTTCCTCTCCTGACTGCTCAAGCGATGCCATATATCCAGGCACACCGGTCTGCTCTCCCATGTTTGCAGAATTGGTAGCTCCTCCTGCAATCACCATGCAACTTTGATCAACTTTCTATACTTTCTATTTCTTTTTGACCAACCTAGGACCTATTTTGACCTAGTTTGACCTAATTTTGACCTTGTCCTAGGGTTTTGACTAGTTTAGGAAAGTTTAGGGTGGTTTAGGAACCCTTGGACCCTATTTTGAGGTCTTTCTAACCACCTATGTAGGTTATCTTACCACCTGCGCAGAATGGCCTCCCACCTGCACTGGCTGCACAAGTGGTCATCCCACCTGCGCTTCCTGTGTAGGTGGGCATGTGACCTACATAGGTGGGCATGTGACCTGTGCAAGTGGCATGTGTGGACCCCTACAGGGCCCCGTTTGACCCCTAAAATGACCTAGAAATGCATTCAAATCTGAAAACCACTAAGAGGCTTTGATGTACTCACCTCGGGTCCCACATCAGCTGGCCATGCTGATTCTCCATTGGCACTCGATCCATCTTCCTTTCTCTAGAGCTCAATTATTCCAAATTAGAGAGTGAAAATGAGCTCCAAAACCCCTTCCAAGCCCTTTTATAGCCTCTTGGCTACCTAGATGGACGTGCAACCCTGGCATTTTGTATTGGTCGTGATGCTTTTGGCACTTTAAAACTCATAAATTTTGCGTTTGACCTCCAATTTTTGATCTGATCATTGCTGTGGATCCGTCTCAGCATTGTCGACAAATCGACCTATCATTTACATTTTTTGGATGATTTCTTAAGGGGGCACCTATGTATCCCATTATCATTGGGTCATGTTTTAATGCTATTTTTCTTCAGGATTCTTTGACACAATGCTCATAATCACATTGTATCAAAGAGGGACAAAATGTAGACACCTAAAAATGGTTCGAGCCTGCTAGTCTATGTGTTTTAACATTTTTAGCATTACAATCGAAATGTTGTTTTGCAACCTAATTATTCCTTGATGTGGCGCATATGATCTTTATTACATGGAAACATTGTGTCTTTCATCAATGATTGAATATTGCAAAATTGTTTGATTATTTAATAACAATTCTACTTTCTCTATCAAATCGATCATTTTCCAAATCATTTTCGATCAACCCTAAACTGATCCTATTCAATCCTAAACCATTCCAAACCTTCCTAAACTGATCCTATTCAATCCTAAACCATTCCAAACCTTCCTAAATCAATTCAAACCTATCCTATTCTATTGCTAATCACTTACAGAATTGTCTGAACTCATTCTGACCATTCTGGGGCATTGTCCAAGATCACTGATGCCTAATTTACCCAATTTCAAACCAATCGATAAAAAACCTATTTCAATTCAATCAATCTTATCATCATTTCAGGAGCATTGTCCAAGATCATTGATGCTTCGTATCATTTCAATCAACCATTTGATAACATTGTCAAAGAACATCGATGTTATCGCTATCAATCTATCAATATCAATTCAATAGTGTTGTTCATTATTGTCAATACTATTTCTGATTATCATTTTGCGAACATTGTAAAAGATCATCGATGTTTCCCCATTTCAATCTTATGAGGCCATCAAAGTTCATTGGCGCTTTTCAATCATTTCCAATCATCATTATCCGGGCGCATTTTCAAAGCTCATCGATGCCTCGTGATTTCCTAAACTATTTCGGAACCCTCATAATTAACCCTAATCTTTATCAACATTATCAAACCCCTTTCAATTTGACATCATCTTCAATTCGACCTATAATCCGCTTATTTCCCCCTTTGGATGAATAACCCATAGTTTACCCTAAGTCCTAATTGAATAAATAAATAAACTTTATTTATTCTCCTTTTCCCTAAGTCTATAATAATTAATTAATTAGCTAATTTCAATTTATGAGATTTTTATAATTTCATAAATCTAATTTGGATTTGTGAGGAATATTGATTTATTAATTGAATTAATATCCTCCTAATCTCACCTAATTTCCATATCCCTTAATTGAGGATTCACATCTCTATTAAGGTGCTTCTTCAATATCCTCCAATATCTTCTTATTTCATCACCCCCATTTCATGCTTCCAAGCATCTCACCAACCAAAATATGCATTTATGCATAGATCTTGTTCAATCTCACCAAATTGTATCTCATTTTCTATAAAATGGGTGCATTTCTATCATTCAAGGTTGAACCACAAGATTTTGAGAAAAACTCAAGATCACTCACTTCTAGTACTCTCATTAGCAAACTTGGCTTTTTGTGCAAAGTGTGTGGGCAAAGAGAAACATCAATCTCATTATGGAGAAGAAATAAGGACATGGGAGCTTCCTTTGAAGGGGGTTTTTGAGTTTTCATTCTTATTTTATGAATTCCCTTAGCAAATAGCTTTCATGATAGATTAGATAGGTTTAGCATACTATTTAGGGTTTGTGGTTACCCAATATGCTAAATATGCCTTTTTCTGGAATTATAGGTGAAAGATCAAGTAGAAATTGGGGAACTCATTGAGCTGATGACATGTAAATGATTGAATGTTTGATAATATTAAGTTGAAGATAATGCAAGGAATTAAATTAGTTAATGGTTTGTATTGTCATTGATGTCAACTTGATCTAATCTATATGGTCATGTACATAATGCCAAAGACTTTAGATAATCAATGGAACAAAGGTTATGCTTTCAACAATGCATAAAAGTCAATTATTCACTACGTGACAGATAACACCGACGGAGTGCACACCATCAGTAAAGGCAAAGAACAAAAGTCATAGTGATACCCGACAAGAAGAAGACAATGTTGCCCGATGAAGCAAAGTCACAGGATGCCCGACGAGCTGAAAATAGAGTTACCTGACAAGTAAAATCCAATGATGCCTGACGGACAGAGATCCTGAAGCTGACTGGAGTCACACCAATGGAACTGGCAGTTATCACCAATGACTAACTACAGAGTTGGCCGACAGAATAGAGAGTTCAGAAAATGACAAAATATCTAGCTGGCAGAGCTTAAAGATATACTTAACTGGTTGTTTTATTTTTTTTATTCGACCAGAGTTAAGTAATTGATTTAAAGAAGATTTGTATAGTTGGCAAGAATATAACTACGAGATAAATTAGGAGTTATGCTTTAAATCAGATTGGCTGGATTGTTTTTATCGCCAAGAATCAAGAATCAAGAATTAAGGAAAATCTTGTCTATATAAGAGACAAGCATAATTAATTTCCACATTCACATACACAGGAAAGGGGAGTGAATAGAAAGAGGATTCTAAAGAGAAACTAATGAAGGATAACTTCATACAGTCCTGATCAATCAAGCTGAAGAAGAGCTAAAGAATTCTGTAGACACCGACGAACAGTGAAGCACAACATCACAGAGCAGAAAGTGCAGAGCATAAAGAATTGAATTGATACATTGATCAGAGAGGTATTGTACTTAAATAGATCTGAAAATATGCAATTCAAGTTGCATTAGAAATAGGTCATTGTGTTTCAATTTAACCATTGAAGAATCAAGTCTCTTAACAGAGCAGGACTTAACAGTCTTCTATAATTGAGGTATATCCTAATAGATTTCCAAAAAGATTATCATGAAGATAGCATTGAGTGCCTGATATCGACACATAGTCTAAGAAGGAGGCTGATGCAGTTAGGTAGCACCAGATATTCTAGATACCTATTGTGCCCATAGAGGTTGATCAATATTGGTAGCATATACATGCCAGATATCAAGTGACATTCTATTATTAAAATCCTCTAACAAGGTCACACCTAACAGTGTGTTTGTAATCTTTAACAGGGTTGGCTCCTAACAAGGCTCACTTTAGAAGAGTGAAAATTTGGAGTACCGGTCCCAGTGGTTTTTCCCTTAACAGGGTTTCCATGTTAAAATCCATGTGTTATGTGTGTATGGTTTATTACTTTACTATTTTACATTTCACATATGCATTTCTGGATTGATTGGTATACTCTACATATTACTGAGTATCGGTAAATAGTTTTACTTCTTATCGGTTATCAAAGAGAATAAGGTCAGAAAAGGAAAACCGATAGACAATTAATCTTTATAAGTATTTCATGGCATGCATCTTGTAGGGACTTAATAATCTAAGATTTATTTGATTGGTGGTTAGTGATTAAAGGATAAATTTTTGAGGCCACTGATTCACCCCCTATCTCAGTTATTACTAACATGAACAAGACCAAGTTCAAGTAAGCATATGTCTTCTTTGAAAGTTGATAATTCATAATTGAATTCCATACTATGGTTTTATTTTCAATTACAATTATAGTTTGAAAACGGATAGTCATGGAGTATCAGAAACAAAAGACAAAAGGGAGAAACTAATAAATCCAAAAGTAAGAAACAAAAAATTAAAATAGATAAAATTGGGGAAATTGAGCAGAGAAAATTACACCAGGACCTATTAGGAAAATTACCTGGTTTTGGGCCCAAATATATAAGGGATCACAATTGAGGCCCGATGCTGAAAGATTAGAAGATAAACAAAAAGACCTAAGAGATATATGAAGAATAATTATAAAACTCATAATGAAAAAATGTGTTGGAAGCAATGGGAAGAAGCTCATCATGATTATAGTAGTGCCTCTTGGCTTTAAATCTCTAGGAAAATAAAGAAAACACTTAAAAGATACCCAAGTAATGAAGATAACTTAGATAAAAGGGGACACGTTGAACTATAATTCCAAAACCAATTGAAATATTTAATTACCACAATACTTAAGTTTAAAACTAATTGAACAAGATCAGGGGTGTCTCAAGAAACATTAACTATTATAAATAAATTTGGTATACCGAGTAATATTCATGAAATAATGAATGATAATGATACCCCTTTGCAAAATTCTCAAGGATCTAATCGAAAGAAGACCTTCTCAAGCATACATGCCAAGAAGAGAAATTGAGGTTTAGAATCAGCCCATAGGAGAGGTGGGTGGAAAAACCAAGGATTCAATAAAATTTATAATAACCCTCTATATTATGGATATAACCAAAACACCATGCAAGGTGGATATCCACAATATCAACCACCTCCTTTTGGAAATCATAAATTCTAGCAAGGATATCAATATAGACCACATCAGTATGATCATCTTGGCCAACCAATTTTTTATACGTACTATCAGCCACACCAACTACAAATTCCCCCTTCAAATTATCAATTTATAGGGGCAGACCAAAACCAATATCAATATGACCTTCAGAATCAGGGACAACAATATCAACCATATTAGAGACAAAATTCCTTTGCGAGAGGTCCTATGAATATAGATAGATATAGATAATTAGATTTCATGAGGATACAATGGTACCCCCATGACATAACTAATGAATTGAGGAATGATATCCTAAAATTCAATGGGATTAATGTGGAAATAGGGAGAAATCATGTGAGATCATTTGAGAACACAATGGACAATTTTGATGTACAACATGAAAATGTTTATATGAATTTATTTATGCATTCCTTGATAGATGATGAAAGGGAGTGGTACAAAGGACTACTAAATGCATCTATTAGTTGTTGGGGAAAATTAAAAAGAGTGTTCTTAGAGCAATATGGTGATCATACCAACCCTATAATTTCTTTGCACAAATTAACCAGTGTGCAGAAGGGATATAATGAGCCAGTATCACATTTTAATAAAAGATTCAATAACTTGTTAAACATAGTTCCTTGCCACATGAAACTAGTAGATCCAGTATATTTAGTGTTCTAAATGAATGCCTTTGAGAGAAAGATAAGTTATGAAATTAGATTAAGGAACCCAATCACACTGTAAGAGGAATGAAAATTGGCATTAACAATAGAATATAATAGAAAGGCCTCTGGTAAAGCATGAAGGAAAGATGATGGAAAATTACACAGTCCTAGGATGCTAAATAAAAACAAGGAATAATATAAACTTAACAAATTGATGAACACTCTAAAATAAATCTCAAATAAAGTGACTAGAAATGATAAACCTTACTTTAGAAGAAGTGACAAACCAAGACTCCATGACATGCCCTATAATACCAACTAGAAGGATGGCGAACCTAAAGGACCAAAATAGAATGTTAATAGGGATCCATCATAACCTCTTAGCAAATAGGGAAATCATATGATTGAAGAAAATACATAGTGTGTGGCCTGTAATTTACCTCATTTTCCTTTACAGTGTTGTGGCACAAAATTTTCTGTAGGAGAGAATGAAATACAAAGAATATAAAAAGGATTGGACCATAAATATGTTGTCTAATAATTCCTTTAGGAGAAATTGTGATTTTGATTCTTTAGAGGATGGCTATGAATATGAAACATATTCCTAAATAAATCAACAATACTTTATTCAAGAAGTATTCTTAGACCACGAGGATGACAATTGGGCAAATATGGTCCAAGATAAAACATGGTTGAGGAATTCTTTGGAAGAAGAAGTCAAGGTGATTATAGTTGCAGTAGTAGAAAAAGAAAGGAGCATTTATGCCCTGAGGTATAGAGTGGTAAATCCAAACTAGGGTAAACCTGCAAGCATCTTTTTAAAAGAAAAGAATAATAACCAAAAGGGACCTGCAACCATAAAATAGTCCAAGACAATAACTACACAACCCAAGATAGATGGTACCCAAATAAGAAAATCACCTAAGTTTGATATACCTGAGAAGATTGATTTGGTTATGAAAATAAGCACAACACCATCATTTGACATTATAAATGGTGAAGTTTTAAGAATACATAATCAATACCAATCACTTATTTCAAATGTTGGTAGAAATCAAGGCCAGGATGACAAAAGAAATAAAATATGTGGCAATGAGGAAGAAATTTTGAAGGTATATTTGCAAACAACATTGACCTAAAATCCATCTCAAGTAGACCTCTTCTACATGGCATTATTGATAAATAGTAAATTGGTCAAGAATTATATTATTGAATCAGGGGAGAAATAAACATAATGTCAATTGAACTCATGAAGGAACTTGGGTTGTGGGTAGACACCACCTATGGTAAATGTTATGCCATAGATAATAGGTTTGTCCTAGTAGTTGGGATCATGAAAGGTTTGGAGATTAGGATAGCTGATTGTCTTAGAGAGATATAAAAAATAGATGTTACCATTGGGGACGTTGCTCCCAATTATGGGATGATTCTCTCTAGACAACGGACTGGATTGGTAGGGGATCATGTTTAAATAGATTTATCAGAAGAAACTATACGCGTGAATGGAAAATAAATTAAAGTTGACAGAGAGCCTAGGTAAACATACATCAGTGAAGATATAGATCCAAATAAAATAATCTACTTTTGTGATACTGATTTGGGAAATTTCTCAGTTCAAATCACTAAGCTAGAATTGAAAAATAATGAATTAATAAACATAGGTGCCCAAAAAGACCAAGATAAAATATGGAAAATATTATTTGATGGAGATTGTAGAAAGGAAGGAAATGGAGCCGAAATAGTCTTCATATCACCAACTAGGAAAATATTCAAATACTCTTTTCTACTATCATTTGAATGTACAAATAATGTGGTAGAATAAGAATCCCTTCCCTTAGGTTTGAATTTATTAAGAAAGTATGGGATTAAGATGCTTAATTTGTTTGGATACTCTAAGTTAATAACTTCATGTAAGGTCTAATTCCTCCAAAAATCAAAGACTCAAATAATACATGAATGCGGTATGGGATACCATAGAATTATTTGATGGTTACTCAATAGATTGGGTAGATAGACAAACAAATATGATGGCAAACTTCTTAGAAAATGTATCCTTGAAATAATATTATGTGTCCTTAAATGGTATCTCCAAGGTTGAATTCAAGAGTATACTATGTATTCCTAACAACATATGTAGTTGGCAAGTATTCGAGGATGACTCTGATTTGTTAAATCCATTGTGTTGATCAATATGAATTTCAAGAGATAGATTTTAATACATATGTTGATAAGGTTGAGGGAAAGGATAATGTGTTTGGGAAGGAGTTTGTGCAATTAAAAAAAAATAAAATCCCAAGGGGCCTAGTGACATTGGAGATAATTTTTGACAAAGATGACAAGATTGACATGAAGTCAACCCTTGTTAAAAATGAAGATATGGAGGAAATTAACTTGGGAATGTAGAATACCCCTAAAAGGGTATATATTGGAAAGAAGCTTTCCCCCAAAATCAGAGAAAGGTTGATAACATTGTTGATAAAATATAGACATGTGTTTCCTTGGTCTTATGACAATCTCAATACTTATAGGGGGGATTTACTCTAGTATGAGATCCCACTTAAAATTGATTCTAAACCTTTTAGATAGAAATCGAGACCTATAAATCCCACTCTAGCATCCAAAATGCAAGAGGAGCTCATGAAATTGAGAGATGGGGGAATAATAAAACCTATAAGGTACTCCACTTGGGTTCCAAATTTAGCACTAGTAAGGAAGAAAAATGGAGATATTAAGCTTTGTGTGAACTTTAGAAATTTGAATTTCTCATAACTTAAGGACAATTATCAACTACAAAACATGGATTATATATCACAAAAAGTGTTGGATGATGTTGGAATTGGCTACTAATGATGATGTTGGCATTCATATTTTTTCACTGATGTCAACATATGTTTCTGTGGAGGAAGAACATACTGGTTATTACTCTTGTATGATGACTGAAAGAAGTGTACATATACTGTATGGATGAATCAGAATGAGAGAAGATGAGGATATGTAGAAGGATGTATGGTGATCTTATTTCTAAGGTCACTTGGATTAATATTTCATATTGGATGAGTTACAGATGTTTTGGTGAAGACTGGTTACTGGACTATGACAGGGGTGATTGATAGAGTGAGTCTTTGTGTTTTGAGTATATCTTACAGGCGATGATGATTTAGGTTATGTGAGTTTAAGGGATGACAAAAGATAGGTTAAGGAATATTTCTTATGGGTTGCAAGTTGTATGAGTGTTGATGACATTAGTTGTGGCATGTATTCTGGAGGAGACCTATTTGGGGCCGACTTCAGAGATGTAGCATGTATTGTGTATTGCTAACATGGATTACAAATCTTGGATTATATCTGATGTATTGTAATTAATGTATAATTTTTATAGGTACCATGTGTATCTTAGCAAGGGGATAAATAATTATTTTTTATATTGGGAAAGCTTAATTGGCCGACCTAATCAATTATTGTAATTGGGTATATATGAGAGATATATTATTTTGAAAAGATGTATGTATGTATGATGAGAAGGTGATTGATAGAGACAAACAAGTGTGGAAGCTGTGAGCTTGATTGTCTGTTGGATGTAGAGTAGAGGATATGGTTATTGTACTTCATTGGAACTAACCAAGCAAAGAAAGTTGCTATTAGACAGTTCAATGGATTGTATATTTTTTTATATATACACATGTATTTCAGACTCTAATTCCTTGAGGGTGACATTAACCTTCTTTAGGCAGTGTTCCTAGGAAATGAGCCCACTATTTCTCTTGACTCCTAACAGGGTCTGTCCTTTAACAGGGATCATGTACTATAATGTTGTAATAAGATCCTAACATGGCTAAATCTTTTAATAGGGATACTATACTCTTAGTACATTATTTGTGGGTGCTAATTCCCACCTGGGTTTTACCTTTAAGAGGGTTTCCTCGAGAACAAAGGATTGTGTTATTGTGTTGGCATTTACTGTGATATCATTTGGATGTTTAATAATCTGTCTCACAACTGATTCACCCCCTCTCAGTTGTGTTGGTAGATTTCTATTCCTAACAATTTGTATCAGAGATATTGGTCCTTAGAGATAAATCTTAACAACTTGAGGTGATCCTGAAGATGAATTAATATAGGAAGGATAGTCAAAAACTTGATCCTAAAAACTTTGACAGTTGGAAGAACAAGATGAGAACACCTTTGCTATGTTTGGGAGTCAACTATTGGATGATTACTAAAATAAAGGGGCACACGAAAGCTGAGGATGAACTGGATAAAGCTACTAAAGATGAAAATAAGCTATTTTCATGTAAAATAGTTGCAAGGGAAGCATTGATCAATGCACTTTCTGAAGGTGAATTCACAAAGGTAAAAGATTTAGATTATGCACATAAAATTTGGACAAGATTGGAAGCACTGTATGAAGGAGATAAGTTTACAAAGCAGGCAAAGTTATAGAAATGGAAGGAAAATATGAAAACATTGAAAATGAGAGATGATGCAAACATTAGAGAATATTCAGAGGTGAAGTTGTTATCGGCATAAGGAACTCTGGAGGTACTTACAGTGAGGAAGAAGTGATTGTGAAGATTCTCATATCCCTGACACCTATATACAAAACCAAAGTACAAGCTATAGAAGAGATTATACCTTTGACACCTAAATTCAATAGAGATATGTTTATTAGGAAACTAATTACCTTTGAGGCCGTAGAACTAGGAGATTGTCTACCTAAAGTTGAGTCAGCATTCAAGGCGACTATGCATGGAAACAAAAATACCTTATCAGGAATTGTGAGCATCAGCAATAGTGACTTGAGAAAAGAACTTGGAGAATATGCCGATGAATGGAAATAGATACAGGAAGAAGAAAGAAAGCTATATGAAGTTGTGGCCCTGATTGCTAGAAGAGAAAAGAGAGGTAAGGGTAAATTTGAATGAAATTTACCTTTGAAATGTTTTTCATGTAACAAGATAGGTCATTTTGCATCTCGATGTCCTACAAGGGTTCTAAAGCATAAATCTGAGTTTTATAAATCTAAGTATTCAAAGGATAAGGAATGTTATTATGCTAGTGAAGGTGTTTTTGATGATGAATCTATTGACTATGATGAGATTGGATTTATTGCTATTAAGGATTATAAACCTATACATGAAGAAAGAGCCTTAGTATCTCGTGTTGAAAAGAAATCTGAATGGGTTATAGATAGTGGTTGTTCACATCATATGACTAGAGATATAAATAAGTTTGTTAATCTAAAAAGATATGATGGTGGTATTGTAAGATTTGGTGACAATTCTCCTAAGATTATCATTGGAGTTGCATCTATTTCTCTGGATGGAAAAACTAATACTGACAATGTGTTGCTTGTTTATGGACTTAAGCATAATTTTTTGAGTGTTGGACAACTAGTGGACAAGGGTTATCAATTGAAATTAATTGATGGGAAATGTTCTATCATAAGTAAGTCAAGAGACTTGATCGCATCTGGTACTAAATCCAGAGGTAATTTATTTGAATCGAATACATCTAAGGCTTCTTATTTTATTGCAAAGGTTGATGATAATTGGTTATGGCATAGAAGATTTTGTCATGTTAACTTTGATAATATTGTGAAGGCAAGTGTGAATAATGCAGTAAGAGATCTACCTAAGATTGTGAAACCATCTAACACTATGTGTAGAGAGTGTGTTATGGGGAAGCATACTATAAGAAGTTTTAAAATAAAATCTTACTCTGGGAAAGGGAAGTTGGATTTGGTACATATAGATCTATGTGGTCCTACAAGAAAAAGATTCTACTACGGTGAAAGGTATTTTATAATTTTTTTTGATGAATTTTCTAGGATGATGTGGGTTACATATCTAAGAGAGAAATATGAGGCTTTTGACAAATTCAAGATATTCAAAGCAAAAGTTGAGAATGAATCAAGCTTGAAGATAAAATGTTTGAGATCAGACAGAGGTGGTGAGTTTACTTTAGAATTGTTTGATACCTAATGCAAAGAGAATGGAATATAAAGACAAACATCTACTCCTAGGAAACCAAAACAGAATGGGATAGCAGAGTGAAGGAACAAAACAATATTAGATACTGCCAGGACTATGTTGCTAGTGATGAAATGTAATTGATTGAATGTTTGAAGATGTTAAGTTGATCACCAAAATGCAGAAGGATAATGCAAGACATTAAATCAGTTAATGGATTGTATTGTCATTGATGCCAACTTGATATAATCTAATCGGTTATAATAAAAGTGTCAAAGACTTCAGAGAATCAAAGAGAAAGAGATTATGCTTTTACTAATGCATAAAAGACAAGCATTCACATTATGACTTCAAACACCGACGGTCAATGAAACCCAATGGATAGAGATCACCGACAGTCAAGTCATAGTGATGCCTGAGAAAGAACATTGATGAGCATTATCAACGAGCAGGATCACAAGCATAACCAATGACCAGAAACATAGTGGAAACTGACGGATAAGCTCGAGGATAACTAGAGTGTTGAACGACGCTATCAAAGAGTTAAACAACAAAATTAACTTGAGTTTAGAAATGACAAAATATCTAGCTGGTAGAGCTAAATATAGGCTTAAATGGTAGTTATCATTTTTTCAATGACAAGATAAGAAAGAGATAAGTAATGGATTTAAAGCTATTTTGTCCAGTTGGCAAGAAGATCTCAGAGAGATAAAACAAGAGTTTTTCTTTAAATCTAATTGGCGAGAATTGTGGATCATGCCAAGTTCAAGAAAATCAAGAACCTAACAATGGTGATATCATGTCTATTTAAGAGAGAAAATTGATTAATTACGGATCGAGGGGAGTGAATGAAAAAGATGATTCTCAATAGAAACTGATGAAGAGAAAATTCATACAGTCCTGATCAACAAGCTGAGAAAAGAGCTAAATTTATATGCAGACACCGAGCAACAAAGCATAACATCATCGAGTAGAATTAAAGTGGAGAAAAGGTATAAAAAGAGTAATATTGGTCAAAATAGTTTTATAAGATTACAATAGATCTAAAAATTTGCAAGTATAAGTTGTATATGTGAACATATCATACTGTTTCAGTTTAACCATTGGTTTAGAAAGTCTCTTAATCGAGCGGGATTTAAAGATCCTTTCTATATTGAGATACATCCCAAGGAGTATCAAAAAGTTTGATCATGAAGATAGAATGAGATATCAAATACCTATTGATAGGCTAAGTGAGTGTTTGATCAAGGATGGTAGCATAAAGATGCCCAATATCAAGTGACAAACTAAAATTTTAAATCCTCTAACAAGGTCACACCTAACAGTGTGTTTGTAACCTTTAACAGGGTTCGCTCTTTACCGAGCTCACTTCAAAAGAGTGAAAATTTTGGGTTACCGGTCCCAAGTGGTTTTTCCCTTAACAGGGTTTCCAAGTTAAAAATCCATGTGTCAATGTGTTTATGAGTCATTACTTTAGTATTTTTCATTATACATAACTTAACTGGATTGATTGGTATACTCTAGATAATTTACTGTCTTTTGGTAAATTAATAGATTGCTTTTTGGTAAACATACAATAGAAGGTTTTACAAAGCATTTCGAGTAGTAGTAAATTGATATAAGTATTTGGAGGCATTCATCTTATAGGACTGAAGATAACTAGAGACTTAATATTGTGGTACTAAGTTTTAAGGGTTGATTATTGGAATATTTTTGAGGCCACTGATTCACCCCCCCTCTCAATTATTATTAACAATTGGTATCAGAGCTTGTGTGCTTACAAAGGGAGTTTAATAGCTCAAACAAAAGATCACAAGATGAATAGATGAGATGTGCCCAAGTTGAATAAAGACAACTTTGCATCATGGAAAAGCAGAATAAGACTCCACCTATCAGGTATTGGAAATGATATTGTTCAATACTTAGCTACTAAATATGTGTTGCCTACAGGACCTCACACTCTTGAACAATTAAGAGTTAAGCATGAGCATAATTGCATGATGATAGAACTTGCATCATCACTCTCTGATGCTGAGTTTGAAGGTGTCAAAACCTGCACCTCTGCAAAGAAAATGTGGGATAAGTAGAAGCTGGTACATCGAGGAGATTCTAATGTACTAAGAGAAAAGGAAGAAAGCCTAAGAGGGAGGTTTGATGACCTAAGGATGAAAGAAGGAGAAAACATTACTCAGTATAGCTGCAGAATCAAGGAGGTAGTAAATGATATCCCTAGAGTTGGAGGTGTACTTGAAGAGGGGAAAGTCGTAAGAAAAATATTAAGAGCCTTATTGTTTGTTTATGCTATTAGAGTTTCTTCTATTCAAGAAATGAGAGCAGTTGCAAACAATACAATTACTCTAGATAGTCTGATTGGTAGACTAATTTCATTTGAGATGAATAAATTTGAAAATAGTGTCTTACCATCTATAGAATCTGCATTCAAATATTCTCTAAAGATAAGTAACTCAAGTCATAGACATGATATTAGAAATGATAGTGACAGTGATAATGAGGATCAAGGACTCGATGAAATTGAAGCACTTATGGCCAGAAGACTATAGAGAGGCAAAGGTAGATACAAAGATAAATTACCACTTGTATGTTTCAATTGTAAAGATGTTGGACACTTTGCTGCAAGATGTCCAAACTGAAGAAAATATGATAGAGGAAATGACAGATCATATGAGAAGAAGTTTGATAAAGGTGATAATAGAGATTAATGAAACAACTGATAATCTGATGAGAGAGATACTTGAGACTACAAGGACAAAGGGAAGAAAGCTTGTTACCTAGCTGAGAACAGAGTTGATGTCACTGGAATTGAATCCGAAGAAGACATTGAGATAGTATTTGTATCCATGAAGGATGATTCAAATGAAGATGAAGAAAGGTATGTAGAAACTGCACTCATATCTAAAGTTAGTAAGAATGATGTCTGGATCATAGATAGTGGCTGCACTCACCATATGACTAGTGATAAAAAAAAGTTTGAGAATTTTGAATACTATAATGGTGGTTTAGTAAGAATGGGAAATGGCACACCTTGTCTAGTTGAAGGTAAAGGAACCATAATGTTGAATAACCTGATAAAATGTGAAAATGCTTATTGGGTTAAAGGACTGAATTACAATTTATTAAGTATTTCTCAATTGAAATTCAGGTTATAGAGTAGCATTTGAAAATAAGAAGGCAAAGATATACAATGAATCAGGAAGGTTGATTGGTACCGATGAGCAAACAAAAGGTAACCTTTTCTATCTTGATGACACTAACACCACTTGTTTAATAGATAGAAACGAAGACATATGGTTGTGGCACAAAATATTGTGTCATGTGAAATTTGACTACATGATAAAGATAAGCAACAAAAGGAATATTAGAGGCTTACCAAGCATGACGAAGCTCAAGCATATCATGTGCAAGAATTGTCAAAAAAGGTAAGATGACAAAGTCTAATTTCAAGAGAAAACCCATACATTTACTGCAATTCTAGAATTAGTCCATACAGATCTATGTGGACCCATGAGGAAAAAGAGATACTATGGAGATATGTATTTTATTCTCTTTGTTGATAATTTTTCTAGAATGATGATAGTCATGTTTTTTTTTTTTTAACCCAAAGTGGGATACCCACCATATTTTATTAATATAAACTGATTCAAAGACTCCCCTGTGGAAGAATCAGGAAGAAACCCTAGGATCTTAGTCGTATACAATTTTATAAAATATGACAAATTTTACATTGTTTCTCAAAAAACTCATGAATCCGAGAAGAATGTATGTCGATGTTTACATATAGATTTATCTCTAAACCCACTAACTCTATATCGTTGCAACATTAAAACATAGCTATCCCCCATAAAATCTTCAAAATTATGAAAGGGATCAAAACTGGACTATGCTGTTTAGAGTGATTGTCACAAAATATCAAGATTTTGAATTATATTACTAGACTTGCCTCTGTCGAGCAGTTTGTTTACCTAATTTTTACGGGAGAGGTGGCTCCAAAATGCTTATGTGTTATTGCAGTTGTCCAACTATGAAAATTGACAGTCATTCCTCCATAGGCTTGGCAAGCCCCCAAGCTTTTTCCCATCCCGCTGGCAGAGCAACAACATTTTCTTCTTCCCAACCATCAGTTGTGTATTGAACAATTGGGCGAATGTTGGAAGATTGCCCAGGCGAAAGAGACACATTCAGATCAGGGACCTATTTTGTGTTGCCAGATGAATCCTTGTAGCAGCTTGGATGTTGAACCAATGGAAATGGAGATAGAAAAAGATCCAGGATCAAATATGCAAGGCTCCATATTTTGTCCACCAAAGGTTTCCCAATGGCCGCACCCATGATTTGTAAGTTATTATGTAGTACTCAGAAAATCTTCTTCTCCATCGCCCATTTGAAGCTATCATATGCCATTAGGTGTTCATGGGTAGCCATAAGATCATGGTGTAAGAATAGTCCACCCACCAGCACATTGCTTGACTAGAGGTCATACCTCTGTAGTGCCACCATGAGTCGTGTTCCCAGTATAAATTGGGGCCGAATGATCTTATTCACAATGTAGACTACCATGTCCACCGACTGCAACATATCTGTTAAGTTTGATAGAAAAATTGACACCATCTAAGAAGGGTAGACCATAATCCTAGTTCTAGGGGCCAAAATGTGTTCTCCCACAACACGTCAGATGACCCTATAATGCAGCATTGAGTTGGTAATAAAAATGCGGTCAAGATCCAGCCCATCAATTTTGTTTGGGAGTGGGGATTCAACAGCCTCCGAAGAAATATATACTTTGTAATTCCTTGGAAGGAGCTCACCATGCAAATGCCCACAAGTCTAACAAGAGGGGAAATCCTTGTGCATCATTCTGAACTTCACAAATAATCTGCACTATGTGATGAGCAAGGAGTAATACGATTATGTTTTATATAGGGAAAGGTATTTGTAGTTCTCCGATGGATATAAATGCATTCATGCCAATTAATATCAAATCACCCACGATCTGATTCTGATATATAGGGTACTACGCACATTGTAATGTAGGGTGCGAATCATTTGATCTCGCATTCACTTAAGTTATCAATTAACATGCCCGCCTAAACTTTGTACTTTTTTCATAGTGTCAGCATATAACTGCAGAGAATAAGTACTTAATAGTTGCCCACTTATGATGTCATTCCGCTGTATCACACAAATTTGTCCATGTTTCCATGTGAATTTTGGATTCAATGTCATTCTCTCAAATCAATCAGTGTATCCAAATTTCATATCTGCGTAGTAACTAACTTCCCATCCGCACATTTGAGGCCGAATCCATTGATAACTGTCTTTCAAAATTATAAATTTCTTGTAACTTGGCATCCTAATTTAACATTGCATCACATTTGAAGGACATTACCTCATGACCATCACATCCTCTATTTGCCAGGTGATCTGCTAATTGATTGCCTTCCCTCAAAGTATGTGAAATCTGAACTTCTTGGAATGAATCTAATAATAGCCAAATTCGCTGAAGGATATACATGATTCTCCAATTATGAGATATTCGGTTGATACATGCTATGATTATAACCATCGAATCTCCGTCTGTATGGATCTTTTGGAATCCTCCCTTTTTAGTCAGTATTAATCCTTCAAATAATGCCTGAGCCTCAGCCATATTATTTGATCCAATTGGAAGTGGATAACATTTTATTGCTAGTAATAGTCCTTGATGATCCCAAATGCATACCCCTACTCCTGATTTGCTTGGGTTCCCCCTTGAGGAACCATCAAAATTTATTTTACTATCCCCTTTTGAAGGTGGAATCCATTTGATTAAGTCTCTAGTCAATATTTTATTCGATGTTGTTTTAAAACACCAACCAAAAGGTATGTGAATTTGCTTCCATTGTTGCAATATTAAAGAATCCCATGAGGTCATGACCAAGTTATGCTTAAGTTTACTGTGACTAGCATTGACTAGTTCTGATATCGACCTCTCTAGAGCATTTGTAACTACCTCAATTGAGGAGGAAGTTCTTCGAAAAACTCTTTTGTTTCTCTCCCACCAAATGGTCCATACAACTAATGTTGGGGTGCATTTCCAAATTGCTGAAAAGAGGGATGTAGAGTATAACTGTGGCCATGATTCAAATAGGTCCCAGAGCTTGTTTGGTAATGGGGTATAGTAATGTAGCTTCTTAAGGAGAAAATACCAGCCTTCCTATGCAAATTGACAATTTAGAAATAGGTGATCTACATCTTCCTAGTGGTTTCCACATAGAAGACAATTAAAAGATTGAGCTATGTTGAGTCTATGTAGTCACTCACTGGTTAGTGCCCTGTTATTCAAAGCTAGCCAACCAAATCATCCTGCCTTGGGTAGATTCACATTGTTCTAGCAGAAAGTGTATGCTCGAGATGGTTTTGTTATTGCATTTCTCTATTGGATAAGTTTATATCCCTCCTTGATAGTAAATATTCCATTTGCCCCCAGGGCCCATATCAATTTATCCTCTAAGTTTGATAAGTAGACCAAATTTTGCGAGAAGATTTTCTCCAAGCTCTGTATCTCTTGGGGGGATAAAGGCAAGTCATGAGGTTCTTTCCATATTACCTTCCTTGAGTGTAGACAGACTGCTAAAACATAATCATTTAAATAGACTCCCCAATTATTTTCTGATGTATTAACTATGTTTTCAATGTCATTCATACGAAGAAGGGGAGGTGCACCATTCCATGAGTCACACCAGAATTTGATTGATTGACCCCCAAGTAATAAAATTTGTTACTATTTCTCTGGAGGAAATCATGAAATCCCAAATGGCTAAACCTTTAGGGGGGTCTAATACTGGTAAAATTCTGCTCGGGTTATTGTCATCTAGATACTTCTGTTGCATAATTTGGCACCAAATGTTGTGTGGTTTGGAATACATTTGCCAAACTAGTTTACCCCCAAATGCTTGATTTCTATATTGTAGATCATGTATCCCAGCTCCACCTAACTGCTTTACTTGTGTCAATTTCTCAATAGAAACCAGAGGGATTTTCTTTTCTCCATTCATATTTCTAGTCCATAGGAAATCTCTTAATATTTTCTGTATTTTTTGAAGAATTGATGAAGGAGCTTTGAGAACTGATAAATAATAATTAGGGATAGTTGATAAGAATGATTTGATTAATAGTATTCTGCCTGAAATTCATAACCACCTAGCTTTCCATGCTACTACTCTAGATTTAATCCTCTCAATGATAGGTAACCAGTAACTGCTTTTTTTTACTCCCATAAAGAAAGGGATGCCCAGGTAAACAGATGGAAGGAAATCTACTGAGAATCCTAATAGGCTTGTAATTTTGTTAGATATAATTTGGTTTGTGTTAAACAAGTAAATTTTAGATTTGAGAGGGTTAATTTTTTGATTTGAAGCTACTGAGTAAAGGTCCAGTGTTTCCTAAACCTATCTGGCCTTTGAAATATTTGCACTCCCAAAGAGTAATGTGTCATCCACAAACAACGAATGTGTCACTGATAGATCTTATTGTCCAATCTATACCCCTAGCCACTTCCCTAGTGCATGCTTACAATGGATAAGTCTATTGAATGATTCTGCCATGAGAATAAACAACACTGGCGATAATGGATCCCCCTGTCTGACTCCTTGTGTGGATGTGAAGAATCCTATCGGTGCTCCGTTTATCAGAACTAAGAAACCCACACCCGATATACAGGATTTAATCCATTTACACCATCCTTTTACAAATCCAAATTTTTTCAGAACCTTGGTGAGAAAGGCCTAGCTTACTCTATCATAAGCTTTCATCATGTCTAGCTTGATGACAAAATGTGGTGATTTGGTATTGTTAATGGAATGTAGGACTTCATGTTCCACTAGAGTTCCTTCCATTGTTTCCCTGCTTGGAACAAAGCCCCCTTGTGGTTGTGAGACAAGATTAGGAATGAGGTGCTGCATCCTTAGGTAGATTACCTTTGTTATGATTTTATAAATGGTATTGCACAAGGATATTGGACAAAAATCTACAAATGTTTTTGCAGTTTTCATTTTTGGAATAATGGCTATATTTGTGGTGTTGAAGTTTTTTAACATGGATTTGCTAATCCTTGATTCTTCAACTACATCCAATAATTCCCACCCTATCCAATCCTAGAATACTTGGTAAAATAGAGCAGTGAATCCATCTGGTCCAGGGGCTTTATCTGAGGGTAGAGAAAAGACCACTTTTTTGATCTCTTGGATTGTGAATGAAGCCAAAAGTTTTAAATTGTCAACCTATGTTATCAAAGTGGGAATTGCCTCTATTAGTTCCTCCATTGGCGAATCTACTAGATATGTGTTAGGTGGTGGGTTTAACAGAGTCTGAAAAAATCTAACCCCTTCTTCTTGGATGCTTTGAGGATCAGTTATTAGATTACCAGTCTCAGCATTAGTAATATTAAAAATTCGATTACTCGCTACTTTCTATTTTGTTGACGCATGAAAGTATTTTGTATTCCTATCTCCATCTTTTAACCATAACTCCCTTGACTTTTTCCTCCAATATTCCTCTTCTCTGCTGCATATTTCCTCCCATTCTTGCATTAATATTTTTTGTGTGGTGTATGATTCCTCATCCATTCCTTGTTTGATAATAATGTTATATATGTTCTCTAGTTTTGCCTTTACTGATCGTTTTTCTGAAAATATATTCTTAAAGGTCTTCTCATTCCATTTTTTGATGTGTTTCAGCTTATTTGCAAATTGGAACATTTTGGTACCTTTTGTCTTTGGAGAAGTTACCCAGCATTGCTTAAGTGAAGGTAAGAAACATGGATGTCGTAGCCACATTCTTTCAAATTTGAAAGATGGCCTAGATTGGAAGCCTTGTCTTAAAATTGTTGAAGTCATATGAAGACAAATGGGGAAGTGGTCTGATCTTGGCCGAGGAAGGATTTTTGAATGATATGTAACATTTGTTAATTTCCAGCACTGTGCTAGAAGAAATCTGTCTAATCTGACCGCTATCTGTGAGAACTTTACCATTTTATTGGTCCATGTAAATGTTCCATTTAATGGCTCAACATCCATTAAGTCATTATCTTTCACAAAAGTGGAGAAATCTTGAATTGTTCTCAGAGGTGGATAGATTCCACCATTTTTTTCTGATAGTTTGAGTATGGCATTGAAATCCCCGCCCATTATGAGGTGTGATTTTGATTGACTTTGTATAAACTGAGTGATTTCCATCCATTGCCTCTGCTTGTCCTGAGTTGGGGTAGGCCCATAAATGTTAAATAACATAATTTTTTTTTCAAAGCTCTCCAGTTTTATGACTTGCCAATTGTCCCTATTATGAATTGGCTGTCCTTGTATTAGTTTAGGATCCCAAAGAATAGCTAGCCCACCTGAAGCACCAATCACTGGACTATGTGCAGAATTCCATTTTGACCAATTCCCAATTGTTTTATTAAAAACTTCTATTGACATCTTAGTTTCTTGAAGGAGTATCACATCCGCTGGTAAATAATTCAGCTCTTGCTTAATTTTTTTTCTTTTGTCAAAGGCATTTAATCCTTTGACATTCCAAGAGGCTATCTTCATTGTTGACAAGGAGAACACTTGGTTCTCCTCGTCAATCTTTTGGTAGATGTGAATTTCCCATCCAATGTTGATTGAATACCTACTACTATTTATTTCTTGATTAGACTACTTTTTGGTATTCTTCCTCTCTTTCTTGGTGTGGCCTTAACCTGTAAATATTGAATTGGTGTTTGTTCAAGTGATAGTGTAGTAGTAGTATCAAAAGTTAGCTGCTTAGCTTTTGGCCTAGTTGTTTTAGTATCAAAGTCATCATAGATTCCTTGTTCTATTATTGTTTGAGTTCCCTCTGTATCTAGGAATGTATTACTTTGGATCCACTCGCTAATTTGAGAGTATGTAAACTCATTAGTATTCAGAGATGACACCATTGCATTATCCTCTTGCTAGTCTTCTTTGTTTTTTGTGAGATCCAATTCATCTATCTGCCTATATAGTTCCCCTTCCAGGTTATACTCCATATTTTCCAGCGGCAGTCCTTGTTGGTCCTCAGTGCTAATAGTATCCTCCTTCAATTTTGTTGTCTTTATCTGCTTAAAAGGCCAGTGTGTTTCTTGATTATTTTGATTTATTTTCTGAGAGCTACTCAGAATGTGGGCTACTATGGGTGTCTGCAATCCCTCATCTTCTGCTATATTGGTGATTCCTTTACTAGGTTTGGATATCTTGACATGTATTGATGTCTGACCTGCTTCCTCAAACTCTTGGATATCTTGATCTGATGGTGCATTTTTGCTGTACTACTGAGGATCCATTGAAATGTAATCTTCTTCTTGCAATGTTATACCTTCTTCCTCTGCTATCTCATATATTATTTTATTGGCTAAGTCTATGGTGCAGAGCACCCTAGGGTTTCTCGCTCCAAGCCCTAGTAATGGTCAGAGTGATCATGGAGCAGATCACGGTTAGCAGGAAAATATCTTCCTAAACCCTAACAGCTCGTAACTCCTAGCACGAGGGTGGTTAAAAAAATAAACCGATGAAATTATACTCATCGCACAGTCATAGGAGATCAGTGGTTAAGTAGAAATAGGGTGTGATGACGCGACGTTAGTGTATCACAAAGTCAGCAGATACTCAGCGGTTAGGATGAAACAGCTTGCGATGAAGTGACAATGGTTATTGCAAAGTCGGCAGATGCTCAGCGGTTAGCAGGAAACAGTTTGCGATGATGTGAAAAGGCTTATTGCACAGTCAATAAATGATCGGCGGTTAAGTTAATAGGTGTGGTGACAATGCGACGACAGTGTATCACCAAGTCGCAAGGTAATCGGCGGTTAAGTGAATAAGTGATGCGACAATGAGATGACCGTGTGTCACGTGATCACAGGACAACAGGCGGTTAAGTAAATGAGTGTTGCGGTGATGCGACAATAGCGGGTCGCAAGGTCGTAGGACAACAGGCGGTTAAGTTCATAAGTGGGTGAGAGCGTGACAACAGTCTATCGCGTGATCACAGGGAAATCATCAGCTCCGTTGAAAGCATTACGGGTGCGCAATAACGATGCATCACACAGTCGTAAGAGAATCGGAAGCTCGGTCAGAAGTGTTGTGAGAGAATGATAGCAGTGTGTCGCAAGGTCGCAGGGTAAGGTATACATGGTTATTAAGACTCGCGACAATGCGATGAAGCATTCAGAGTATCGAGCTGAGAAAGAGTCGCGATACCGCGACTATAAGAAAAGATTGACTTGTCCACATGGAAGAAAATGCCAAGATAAAAAGAGAATGCCACGGAGGAGAATGAAGTCCACGTTGACAACCATGCTGAGAATGATGACAGTTATAGGAGGAAGATGAAGAGCCGAGGCAGTTAGAATCCTTAGGCGGACAGGTAACCTAGAAACGGTTACGAATCAAGAATAGGCCGAGATATAAAATGAAGGAAAGAACCATTTTGGAAGAGGTTGGAGAAGTTAGAGACTGAGGAGGCAAGCATAGAAGATTTGAGTTTACATTGTAATTTTCTGGTTTTCAATAAAGAATAGTTTCCTGTGTTTTCTATGTGTGCTTCTATTGTGTGCAGACTTCTGTAGAGTAGGATTTTGAATTCAATCAAGTCTCATGGATGCTTTTTGACTCTTATAATCCATCCTATGCAGTGTGACCATCAAGAAGCATCCCTCATGTATTTTTATTCTATTTTTGTGTTTGGGATTGAGAAGAGGCTAGTCAGAATTGTAGACAAGTCCTAGGCGAGCTAAATGGTCCAACTAGGGAACTTGTAGGAGAGAGAGATAGCAGGAGAAGGTGCATGACTAAATTTATTCAGTCATGGAGAGGAAGATAAGGTAGAGAGTGAAGCATTTCGGTGGGTAGGAAACCTAGGAGAGAGGGAGTATAGAAATCCTTCCAGTTAGGGTCTGTGAGTAACCCTAAGAGACTCGA
>MU223691.1:147880-173050 GCA_018584345.1 Thuja plicata | reverse complement strand
TAGGGTCTGTGAGTAACCCTAAGAGACTCGAGTGGGAGTCTAGAGGATCCTGAAGTGAATAGGGTCCAAAGTGAGATTCCTAAGAGGGAGTAGGAATCTAGAAGAGAAAGGTGACCTCCCCATCACTCTGTCAACAGCTGATCTGATATTTTCCTAGCCCAGAGGTTACCCAAGGTCTCTTCATCAAGTGCCTCATGTGTAATTGGCTTTTTAATTGGAGAGTTAGAGTACATGAGTTGTTGCACTAAAGCATCCATATCTAGATTGTGTACATCTGACAACTTCCAATCTAGTAGCATGTTTTGTTTGGTATTTTTCAGGATCATCAAAATATATCTTACAACATAATAGAAATAGATGATCATCTCATATGAATGAAGATTAGAGTGCAAGGCTTTGTCAGAATAAGCTGTCAATGCATGTAGTTCTATGTGCCGAGAGTAATGAGAAGCCCAACGGAATGAACATTTGAGGGGATTTGTGCAGTGGTTTTCACATACCCTCATCTGCATGCATGATTGAGTCTTGCATTGATCTATGAAGTGCCCTAGTTGACTCTGATATAGCATGATGGTATCTTCATTTTGAATAACAACATTTTGTTCCCATCGACCCCATTTGGAATTTAAGAAGATGGAGTTTGGCAGTTCCTTAATATTATCATGTAGTATGCACACTCTAACCTCTCGGTGAGGGAACTCAAAATGAATTAAATCATGTTTAGCAAAGATTCTGAGTCTATTGGCAATAATTTCTATAATATCCAGATCTCTGTATTCTAATGGCAAGTTTGGTAAGGCTATCCAGATTGGGAAGAATAATGGGGATCTATCCTCGAGTATGAAATTAGGGGTCCATATCAAAGTAAAGAGGCCCAATCCTTTATAGAACCAAATTTTATTTTTATGGATAGCATCTCTCACTTCAATGGATTCAAATTTAGCAAGAAAATATCCCAACTTAATGTCTACCCAAAATATATCTGTAAACCCTATCCAATTTTCCAAGGCCCAAAGCTTAATATCATCAATTGATAGGTCTAGTTTTGAGAATTTACCTATTAGTGCTTTATCCCAGAAAAGATGAATTTGATCCTGAAGAAAATGGTCTAGAAAAGTAATTGTTGATGTATGTTGGGGGTCAGAACCTTGCTGTAGATCCAGTTGTAGCTGTCTCTATTTGATCTGCTAGATTTGAGAAGATTGTAATGGATTGAAGGGCGGTCTACTTGTCAGTGGCCACTGATGTGGAAGAAAAGATCTAGTTGGTATCTGATTCATAATATTTGAATCCCACCTATCATTATCAAGATCCTGATTCCCTCGAATGACTATCAGGGAGCCTGGTGGCGTGCCTTCACAAATGTCAAATATTTGTTTCTTTTGAAAGGGGTGGCCCCTTCTCTTGCCCTTTTGTTTTGGCATATGTCTAGATCTATTGATACCCAGTCAAGATGAATTCAAATTTTTTTCCTACTCATGTTTCTTTTCATAAAACCCTTGACCCCAAGAGGTAAGCGCCTATTTGAATGTCGTCGCTTGTTTCTTAGTTTCTTGCATAGCCGTAACACCACTCTCAAAAGTTGGATTTTTATTGACTCTAGGTAGGTTGAGATGCAGATTAGATGGCATCATGTGATGTCGATTCTTCTCTAATGCAGATGTGTTGAAACCCTTCTTATTCTGATCCCTATCTTGATTTTTTCCTAATTTCTTAATATTAAATATGAGGTTAACAAAGAAGGGTTTTGCCAGTTGGACTATCACTTTCCCTCTAAATATCCTCATAGGATCATCATAATCAGATTGCAGCATATTATCTTTTTTAGGCAGTTTTTTCTAAGCAAAAGGGACCGACTAGAACCCAGAAGGTTGGTACCTGCATCTATTTTGAGGCCTGTTAAAGTCATCTTGCTTTGTTCGAATGAAACCCTTACTGTTACTAGAAATTCCTTATTGAAAGCAATACTGCTCGAACAGTTGACTCTGTGATTGCTGTGGTCCCCTGATGCCATATGACTGCCATTTTTGACCAGCCCTATTTCCACTGAACCCTCTACTTGGATATCTGCCCGAACCTCTTGTCACCATCATTTTCCTCCATTCAGATGCTTTCCTCCAATCATATGCTGTACTATGTTTAGTCATGTTTTTAAAAGATAAATCAGAAGCATTTAAGATGTTTAAATGGTATAAAGCAATGGTAGAAAAAAAAAAGTAAAAATAAATTGAAAATTTTAAGGTCAAATAGAGGAGGGAAATTTACTTCAGAAGAATTCAATGACTATTGCAATGAGCATGGAATTAAAAGACAAGTTTTTGCACCGAAGACACCACAAAAAAATGGAATTGCTGAGAGGAGAAACAGATCAATTGTTGACTGTGCAAGAACATTGATGATTGAGAAAAGCATTACAAACTTATTTTGGTGGGAATCTATCAGTACTGCTGTCTACACATTAAACATAGTACAATTGAAGGACACAAACAAGACACCCTATGAGCTTTGGTATGGTCATACACCCAGTGTAAGTTACTTCAGAATCTTTGGTAGTCAATGTTATGTATTGAAGGATGATAGAAATTGAAAACATGACTGCAAAAGTGAAGAAGGTATCTTCCTAGGGTATTCAACAAAAAGAAAGGCTTATAAATGTCTTAACAAGTCATCTTACAAAATCATTGAAAGTTCAAATCATGTGAAATAGATGAATTTGCAAAAAAGAATGATAAGGAAAGAAAAAAGGAACTAGAAGACTACAACAAGTTTGTTTATATAGAACCTGACACTCTACCCAAGCAATAATGTATCACTCCCGAGCATCAGAATATTGCACCTGACCATCAGGCTACAATTACCAAAAATTAGGATAATACTCAAGATGATGTTCCGAACAATGGAGATGAAAATTAAGATGAAGAAGATGATCAGAATGATGAACACAAAGCTAAACCAAAACTTGCCAAGTATGTCAGAAGACATCATCCACAAAATCAAATCATAGGAGACAAGAAGGCTGGAACAAGAACAAGAAGTAAGTAACTTAACACCAGATGTTTACTTTGTGATTTTGAGCCTAAATCTGTAAACAATGCACTTGAGAATGAAGAATGGGTTAGTGCTATGAATGAGGAAATATAAAATATGGAGAAGAAAAATACATGGACACTACTACTGAGACCAGATGACAAGAATATCATCGATACCAAATGGATATTCAGAAACAAGTTGAATGAGAATGGAGAAGTCACTAGAAATAAAGCAAGATTAGTATGCAAGTGATATGTACAAGAAGAAGGTATCGATTATGGAGAAACCTTTGCACCCTTTGATAGACTAGAAGGAGTTAGAATCTTACTTCGTTATGCTGCATTTAAAGGATTCAAGGTATACCAAATGGATGTCAAATCTGCATTCCTAAATGAAATATTGGAAGAAGAGGTATACATCAAACAACCAGAAGGGTTTGTTGATCCAGACAAGAGAAACATGGTATGTAGACTACATAAAGCCTTGTATGGATTGAAACAAGCACCTAGAGCCTGGTATGAAAGACTTCACTCATATATCATTAGCATAAAATTTGTTAGAACAAGTGAAAATAGCAATCTATACTTAAAAGAATATACCAATGGTAATATTCTGATTGCTGAAGTTTTTGTTGATGATATCATTTTTAGGGGAAATGAATTGTTATGTAAATCCTTTGCTAATGAAATGTGAAAATAATTTGAAATGTCTATTTTTGGAGGGATCAAATTCTTTCTTTCTCTATCGATTCTTCAACAAGATGCAGACATATACATCACTTAGTCCAAATATATCAAGAAAGTACTGAAGATATTCAAAATGGAAGATCCCAAACTAGTTAGAACACCTATGGCTACTAGATGTAAGATGAAAAAAGAAGAAAAATCCAATGAGGTAAATCATACATTATATAGATCAATGATTGGAAAACTAATGTATGTTGTTCATACTAGACCAGACATAGCACATGCAGTGGGGATAGTTGCAAGATTCTCTACTAATCCCAAAGAATCACATATGACTATTGTCAAAAGAATTCTGAGATATTTGAAGAACACCGAGGACTATGGATTATGGTACAAAAAAGAAGGAAAATTTGAGCTACAAGTCTATACAAATGTTGATTGGGCTAGATACATTGATGACCAAAAGAGCACAACTGGAGGATCATTCTTCATGGGTGACAAACTTGTCACATGGATAAGCAAGAAGCAAGGATGCATCTCTCAGTCTACTGCAGAAGCAAATTATGTGGCTACTACTACAAATTGCTCCAATATTGCATGGATCAAACAATTGCTGGAAGTTATGCATATAAAGATCCTTGAACTAGTAATTATCTATTGTGATAATACCAGTGCAATAAACATTTCTAAGAATCCAATCATGCATGCTAAGACTAAACATATTTCTATCAAGTATCACTATCTAAGAGAACAAGTGCAAGCAAAGGAAGTGATGCTAGAATATGTTCAATCAAAGGAATAGTTAGCTGACATATTCACCAAGCCATTACTGAAGGATACATTTGAGAACCTGAGACAAAGACTAGGGGTTCAACCCTTATCTATCGGTCAGTAATCTGACTAGTAGGTTGCATCAGCCTATACCAAATCTGAAGATCAGTCATGTTGATTCAAACACTGAGATGGATAGCAAAAGATACATATATACATTGCAAGGTACATATCTACACCAAAAACTAGAGACATTGTATTGCTAATGGATAGGGAAATTCAAGGAATATATTATGCAAAGGGATGGAAAATTATATAGATGATAAAATAAAGATTATTATTTTTGTTTGGCATTGTTGTCAAAGGGAGAGAAATATCTCATTATCATAAGGAAGAATTATCATCGGGGAGAGATTTGCTTTATCATACAAAGGGAGAGATGATCTCATTGTCAAAAGGAGAGATGATTCCATATCACATAAAGGAGAGATATGATAAAGGGAGAAATTATATCATTATCCATGAAGAGAAGTTCCTGAGAATTAAAAGGAAGAGTTAATCAATATTCTAAGGGAAAAAAATTGATTACATATGAAATATCCATCTAAGGGAGAGAAGTAAAAAAGAGAGAGAGTTTAGATAAAGAGAAAGATTGCTGTCAAAGGAAAAAGAGATTATCAAGAAAAGGAATAGTCAAGGTAGAGCACATATCAGAATAGAGATATTAGATGATACATCTATCTAGAAAAGGGATTGAAGATTGAAGACAACCACTGTACATGAAACAAATCTAAGCTATTTTTGAGCTTACCGAGAGCCAAACATTTGTGATAGTTACATTAGGAAAGCTTGATGAAACTGTACATTTCATATTGTCTTAGTGATAGTATATTATGATAATTTAGTATGTTGCCATCAATGCCAAAGGGAGAGATTGATGACATGTAACTGATTGAATGTTTGAAGATGTTAAGTTGATCACCGAAATGCAGAAGGATAATGGAAGACATTAAATAAGTTAATGGATTGTATTTTCATTGATGTCAACTTGATATAATCTAATCGGTTATAATCAAAGTGTCAAAGACTTTAGAGAATCAAAGAGAAAAAGATTATGCTTTCAGTAATACATAAAAGACAAGCATTCACATTATAACTTCAAACACTCACGGTCAGTGAAACTGGATGGATAGAGATCACCGACAGTCAAGTCATAGTGATGCCTAAGAAAGAACACCGATGAGCATTACCGACATGAAGAATCAAAAGCATAATCGATGGCTAGAAACATAGTGGAAACCGATGGAGATTCCTTTGGAGAACTAGAGTGTTGATCGATGCTATCAAAGAGTTAAACACCGAAATTAACTTGAGTTCACAATTGACAAAATATCTAGGTGGTAGAGCTAAATATAGACTTAACTGGTAGTTATCATTATTTTCATTGATAAGATAAGCCAGAGATAAGTAATGGATTTAAAGTTGTTTTGTCCAGTTGGAAAGAAGATCTCAGTGAGATAAAATAAGAGTTTTGTTTTAAATCTAATTGGTGAGAATTGTGGATCACGCCAAGTTCAAGAAAATCAAGAACCTAACAATGGTGATATCATGTCTATTTAAGAGACAAACTTGATTCATTATGGATCAAGGGGAGTGAATGAAAAAGAGGATGCTAAATAGAAACTGATGAAGAGAGACTTCATAGAGTCTTGATCAACAAGCTGAGGAAAGAGTTAAAGTTATCCGTGGACACCGCGCAATAGAGCACATCATCACCGAGCAAAATCAAAGTGGAGCAAAGGTATAAAAAAAGTTATATTGACCAGAATAGTTTTATGAGAATATAATAGATCTAAAAATTTGCAAGTATAAGTTGTATATGTGAATAGATCATACTATTTCAGTTTAACCATTGATTCAAAAAGTCTCTTAACCAAGTGGGATTTAAAGATCCTTTCTATATTGAGATACATCCCAAGGAGTATCAAAAAGTTTGATCATGAAGATAGCATGAGATGCCATATACCTATTGACAGGCCAAGTGAGTGTTTGATCAAGGATGGTAGCATAGAGATACCGATATCAAGTGACAGACTAAAATTTTAAATCCTCTAACAAGGTCACACCTAACAGTGTGTTTGTAACCTTTAACAGGGTTGGCTCTTCACCAAGCTCACTTCAGAAGAGTGAACATTTTGGGTTACTAGTCCCAAGTGGTTTTTCCCTTAACATGGTTTCCACATCAAAAATCCATGTGTCAATGTGTTTATGAGTCATTACTTTAGTGTTTCACATTACACATAACTTAACTGGATTGATTGGTATACTCTAGATAATTTACTATCTTTCGATAAATTAATAGACTGCTTTTCAGTAAACATGCAATAGAAGGTTTTAAAAAGCATTCTGAGTAGTAGTAAATTGATATAAGTATTTGGAGGCATTCATCTTATAGGAATAAAGATAACTAGAGACTTAATATTGTGGTACTAAGTTTTAAGGGTTGATTATGGGAATATTTTTGAGGCCACTGATTCATCCCCCCCTCTCAGTTATTACTAACAGCTATAAGCAAATGTTTCACATGTTGATTGGAGAGAAGTTGTTGGTACTGCTATGTACACCTTGAACATAGTAAATATCAGAGAAGGTACAAGTAAGACTCCTTATGAATTATGGTTTAATCACACTCCTAGTGTAAAATATTTTAGAATATTTGGAAGTAAATGCTATATCAAAAGAGATGATGAGATAGGGAAGTTTGATGCTAGAAGTGATGAAGGTATCTTCCTTGGTTATTCTACTAAGAGAAAAGTCTATAAATGTTTCAATCTGAGATTGAGGAAGTTTATTGAAAGTTCTATTGTGAGGATAGATGAAAGGTTTCATATTCAAGAGAGAATGTATGGTTGTGGTCAGATTGCAGAGATTCAGGAGGTAACTCCTGATCCTGAAGAATCTTTGGAGGTTAATAATGAGATCAAAGTTTGTCAAGATGAATCAAATGAGCTTACTTAAACTCCTAAGACTCTGAGGTATGTTAAGAAGAACCATTGTGAAGATCAAATCATTGGTGATGCAAATAGAGGAATTATGACAAGAGCTAATGTAAGAGATGAAATTCGTTTGATTTCTCAAGTTGAACCAAAATCTACTGATGAGGCATATAGAGATGAATATTGGACTAAAGATATGTAGGAAGAACTAGAATAGATAAATAAAAACAGCACTTGGGAATTGGTTCTTAGGACTAAAAACAAGAATGTTATAGGAACTAAATGGGTTTTCAAAAAAAATGGACGAGGAAGGAACATTGGTAAGAAATAAGGCTGGTTTGTAAAGGCTAATCACAACAAGAAGGCATAGAATTTGAAGAGACATTTGCTCATGTTTCTAGGTTGTAACCATTGAGATTATTTCTTGCTTATGCTACACATAAAGACTTTAAGGTATATCAGATGGATGTGAAATCTGCATTTTTGAATGGAGATTTGGAGGAAGAGGTATACATAGAGAAACCTGATGGATTTCCTTTGACAGAAGATGAAGACATGGTTTGTAAGTTGAAGAAAGCATTGTATGGAATTAAAAAAGCACCAAGAGCATGGTATGAAAGAATAGACAGGTATCTACTTTGTCTTGGTTTTAGAAAAGGTAATGCAGACAATAATTTATAATTAAGAACTGGTGAAGATGGAATTATAATCATAGGAGTTTTTGTTGATGATATCATTTTTAGAGGTAATGATGAAATAAGTAAAAAGATATTTAAAGAGATGGAAAATGAATTTGAAATGTCAATGATTGGTGAGTTGAAATTTTTCCTTGGTTTTCAAATTAATAAGAACAAGAATGGTATTTTTTATATCTCAGACCAAGTATCTTAAGGAAATGTTGAAATTTTTTGTAATGGAAGATTCTAAACCTGTTGGGACACCTATGGTGACTGGTTATAAACTTACTAATAATGATGAATCTCAAAGTTTTTTTAGACAAAGTACATATCAATGATTGGAGGTCTACAATATCAAACTCACACTAGACCAGATATTTCCAATGCAGTTAGAATTGTGGTAAGATATTAAGCAGATCATAAAGAGGCACACATTTCTACTGTGAAAATAATTTGCAGATACTTGAAAGGGACAATAGAGTATGGATTATGGTATGAAAAATATGATCACTTTATTTTACATGCTTATACTGATGTTGATTGGGAAGGTAGTGTGGATGATAGAAAGAGTACAAGTGGAGGAGCATTTTTCCTTGGAAAAAGGTTGGTTTTATGGTTAAGTAAGAGGCAATATTGTATAGCTCATTGTACTGCTGAATCTTAGTATGTTTTTGCTGCTATAAAATGTACACAGATTGTTTGGAAGAAACAAATACTGAAGGAAATTGGACTAATTTTTGAGGAGTCATTAATTATCCATTGTGATAGCACTAGCATAGTGAATATGTAAAAGAATCCTGAAATGCATTCAAAGACTAAATATATTTCTATTAAGTATCATTTCTTGAGATATAAGGTAGTAGAGAAGGAGATTAGATTCGAGTATGTTAACATAAATGAACAAATAGAAGATATATTTACAAAACCTTTTCCAAAAGATGCTTTTGAGTATCTCAGAAGAATGCTTAGGGTGAGAGCCCCTCCCTGTGGTAATTAATTGATGCAGGAATGCATCAGTCGAGTGGCTTTCAGAGCTATATCATTTTCCTGACTTGATGTATGGATCTACTCCTCAGGGGGAGTGATCGCAGGAATACTACATTACATATTTAGGTGATTTTATGCCTAGTTGTTATAGACATGAAGATTTGAAAAAGATACACCTTGTAGAAGAATGATGAAGACTTATGGCACCCTTTTCCATTTTTTTCAAAGGGGGAGAGATTTTATGAGAAAATCCCTACTATTTTAGGGAGAGTTGTGTTGAGGATATTGAGAAGATTATATTGAGAGAGTAATTTTGGGTTGATGGATTTTCCCATATGTTGTCATCAATTCCAAAGGGGGATATTGTTGGATGATGTTGGAATTGGCTACTACTGCTGATGTTGGCATTCATGTTTTGTCACTAATGTCAACATATGTTTATGTGGAGGAAGAACATACTGGGTATTACTATTGTATGATGAAAGATAGAAGTGTATGGATACTGTACGGAGGAATCAGAATGAGCAAAGATGAGGATATGTAGAAGGATGTATTTTGATCTTATTTCTAAGGTCTCTTGGCTTAATATTTCATATTGTATGAGTTACATATTTTTTAGTGAAGACTGGTTACTGGACTGTGACAGTGATGATTGATAGAGTGAGTCTCTTTGTTTTGAGTATACCTTACAGGCGATGATGATTTAGGTTATGAAAGATTAAAGGATGATAGAAGATAGGTTAAGGAATGTTTTTTGGGTCACAAGTTGTATGAGTGTTGATGATATCAGTTGTGGCATGTATTCTAGAGGAGACCTATTTATGGCTGACTTTAAAGATGTAGCATGTATTGTGGATTGTGAACATGGATTACAAATCTTGGATTATATATGATGTATTGTGATTGTTGTATACTTTTTATAGGTACCATGTGTATCTTAGAAAGGGGTTAAATAATTATTTGAATATTGGGAAAGCTTAATTGGATGACCTAATCAATTATTGTAATAGGATATATATGAGAGATCTTTTCTTTTGAAAAGATGTATGTATGTATGATGAGAAGGTGATTGATAGAGATAGAGAAGTGTGGAAGCTGCGAGATTGATTGTCTATTGGATGTAGAGAATAGGATATGGTTATTATACTTTATTTTAACTAACCAAGAAAAGACAATGTTGGCCCAATGTTAAGGTAATGGAAAGGATGTGTACCGAGAGGGGAGGGGTGAATCAGTACCCTTAGAAACTTTTAGAAAAATATTTGCATTCACTGTACTGTATTAACCAACTGAGTAGATTTATTAATCCAAACATATAGTATCAATGCTAAAAGATAAATACATGTAAAATAAACATTACACATACACACAATTAAGTACTCTTAACACTAGTATTTTGGTATCGCAGAAAACCCCTATTAGAAGGTAAAAACTGCAGTGGGGATGAGACCCACAAAACTTCACTACTGTAGTAATAAATATAGCTTGTTAAAGCTTTACAAAATGATCAATTCTGATTATCTTACCCTATAATGAGTAAAAAATAGATTGAATAGATGTACCCCGTGTGAGGATTTAGCAACACAATCTATGTGTGCACTCGGTTAAGAGATTTACAATAAGACGGTTAAGTCTACTCTATTAAGAGATTTAGAATATATTGCAATTGTTAGAGAGCAACAAAAATTTGATCTGAAATATATACAATCTCAAAATTGGTTATACAGATCCATTAAGTTCATATAAAACATATCACCTCAATATGAATGATAATACCTTCTACTTGGTAGCCTTGCCTTAGTTTTGTAAGCTGAATACTGCAACATGGTCTCTGTCCTTGAATCCCTTGTCTAATCTTTTATGTCTATAGTATGGAAGCTACTTGATCATTTCTTGATAAACATACATAACAAAATTGACATCTATACAATTATATATCAAATGATGTGACCTAACTAGGATTCAACATTTACATATTTACCCTAAGATCAATGGTCTACATAATTTACCTTGATCATCTACACACAGGAGACATAAAAAATTAATGTTGTAAATCCATTATTAATGTCCTCCTCAATTGTGTAAACCATTATCTAGGTCGGATCAAAAGTTTTTACATAGAAAAATGTGCCTTTACAAACTTTTATGTGGACTTTGTTCCACTCAATAAATGATGTTCCTCGGTGCTCAGTGTATACTGTGTATCTTTTTTATACTGGCATTCGGTTATGCTTGTGTAGCTTGATGTTTTTTGTGCTTGGTATAGTTTTTTTAGTCAGGTATCACTGTACTTGGTTAACTATGGGCATGATCAGTGCTCTTGGTTAACTTTGCACTTTGATGATATAAATCGACTGTCTTGTGTTGACTCTTTCACCGACTATCTATTATGTCTTCTTGATAACTAATGAAAACTTCAATGTGCAGTTGGAGTAACATTCTCCCCCTTTGGCATTACTATAAAAAATTTAGTATTGTACATAATATACTATACATGATGACTTCCCCTTTGTACATGATCCCCTATGTATATACTTGGTATATGTATATGAACAATTTGATTGTAGTATCTGCCTTTACTATACATATATACATACATTTCCCCCTTTTTTGAAATAATGACAAAAGGTGCATAACTTACAGTTTTTCAAAAATATTGGGATGGGAACTCTTGAGAGTTTCCAATAATTTCTCCCATTCCTCCTTTAAGTGTTCGAGGGTGAGTAACTCTAATTGTAGCTGGGCATGCATATCATATATGCTCTTTGTTACTGATAAATCTGGGGTGGAAATGAGATTCTTTGATAGAGTCACATGTTTATGCATCATTGTTAAATTTTGTAGTAACATTGCTTGGAGCTTGGTTACTTTCTATCTGATTTCTTCCTCTTCTTTCTTCAAGGCCTGTCTCAATCGCTGATTTTGAAGTATCTTTTTATAATGCAACTGTAATGCATGTTTCTCGGTTGATAGACTTTGTGCACTAGCCTTTAGATCTTGGTCTAATTTCTTTATCTTTTCACTAATCTTGGTAGTGAAGCGATCTAATGTGCATAAATATTATATAATAGTAATGGACTCATATATAACATTTTCTAAACCACTTAAAAATTCTGACAGAGTTACCTTGTGTACTGCCACTGCTTGGCTGATCTTCTCGATAACTTTGTATTGGATCTTTTTCTCAGCCTGCTCTTCAAATCTTTGCTTGGCATCAATGTTAGGCTTTTAAATTGCCTCAGTGATCATTTCAAGTTGTTCCAGTATGGGGGTTCATTCATCTATATTTATATATGGTACAACTTGCATTAAGATCTCTTTTGCCTTCTCAAGTATTTGGGAACGCTTTGCTTCTATTCTAAGGTTGTCTTGTGTGGATTTTCTAGTGCAAAGTTCACCATATTTCTTCAATGTTTTAGGATCAAGTGTCTTAGGATCCCATTCTAGTATCTCTATGATTTCATCTAAAGTAACAGGATCCTTGGTTCTTTTCTTCTTCTTTTTCTTCTTCTTCTTATGTTGGCTGCTCGATGTAGGTGATAGAGCCAATTGTAATTGAGCCTTTTTCTCAGTTTCTAACTTTGATAGCTTGGTACTCGGTGTGATAACCTATTTAGGTACCTTGGTAACTAACCTTGTGTTGGTAGTAGACAAATCTCTTGTCTTGTCAGGATTCATTATAGTACCTTCACCTTTCTCTTTTGCAATAGCACTAGTGGTATCTTTTTGAGTATCATCTTGTTTGGTTTCACCACTATGCTCAGTCTCTTTACCGTGTTCTTCACCCTGATATTCATTTGTATCTATTTCTTACTTGGGTGTCTTTTCCTGTGCTTCAGTCTCAATATCAATTTCCTTAACCAAAATAAGTAATTGTCCTGGTGTAGCAGCTCGGGCGACCTATGATGTATCTTGCTCATCAATAGTCTCGGTTGCACTAATAAATTCATCTTCTTTGGCCTTTTCATCTGGATCTCCTTCATTACATCAGTGATTGTGATATTTGGGTGACCTAAATTGGTCAGGATTTCAGGAATACCATCTATCACATTATCAACTATTGCATCATCAACTATCATAGGGTCTATACTTGGTTTAGTAGATGTAACATCCATTATTTTCTTAGTGTCCTGGGTGTCCTTAGATGGATTTAGCAATTTTTTCCATATTTGAGTGCTCTCAATATCCAATTACTTCAAGTTTCCTTGCAAGATATTCAATGTCCTTGCCTTCTTAGGAAATTCTTTGGCATACTTCTTCATCAGATTGCTTATCTTCTCAACTGTATAATCTACTTTAATAAGACTGAGAGTGACCTCTCTCATTTGTTTCTCAGTTTGTAGTGCATATTTGATGATATTTTATCATACAATTATGATGGATTAGAAATAGAAAACTCAACTAGAACTTGTCTCAGGTTGATCATCATACCTATTATTGCTTCTTCAAGTTTCTCCTTGTTCTCAGTAGATAGATCTTCATATGCTTGTATCTTCAGATTTTCTAATTTTCCAGTTATCTTTATTATCTCTGCAATCTCATTAATAGACTACGATGGCTTATTCTGTACAACCTTGAATTATTTTGGATTGTCATAAGAATCATCATTGTTATCTTTGTTTTGTAGATATCTCCTCTTTCTTTGTCTCGATGCAGGATTCTCGATTGTGCCCTTCTATTTCCTTGTCTGATAAGTAAATTTTGGTGAGGGCCTTGTAATTTTAGCTACACCTTTCTTCAAAGGTGGTGAATCACTGGTCACTAATTGTGATCTTGTATGAGATGGAGATACTATCTTTGTACTTTTTATCTTTATGGCCTTAGATGCCTCAACTAGTGTGTCATCTGATTCAGTGGCATCTGTGTCATGATCTGGTTCATCTGCTTGACCGACTAAGGTCTGCTACTTGGTTTCCTCTTTAGATTTATCCAACTCTTCTTTGGTTATGAAAAGTTTAATTTTCAATGTTTTTACTATTTTGGTCTTTTTTCGACCCAACTGTTGTACTTGTAATTGAATTTATATTCGGGTCATTGCCTCATCATAAGTGCCAAATATCATGGTCGATTTGTCAACATGCTCATTTAGCAATTTTTCAATAGCCTCTATAGCAACATCAATATTCAATTAATACTCTATTGGAGGTAGCCATGCAGTCCTCGGATATGCTACTTTTATCAATGTTGTATCTGTATCTACTACAAAACAGATATTGTCTTGGTATTTATCTACAATTTGTTTTGAAATTCAGGATCTCTTCTCCATTCTAGCCTTAAATTTAGCAAAGTAATCATTCATTACTGGTTCAAAATTCTCTCCTAAGCTTGTAATCATTTTATCTATCTGTACTGTAACCGGTCTATATGTCTTCCATTTAACTTTATTGATTGATGGAAAGAAATTTTGCATGTAGAAGAATATGCAAAGTAGTAAGGAACCAAACTTAGAGGTATTTGTCTTTGTTGTCCTAATGGTTCTCATATTCTCCTCAAATTGCTTCTGTAATAGTTTGGAAAGATCAAATTGTAAATCCTTCTTCACTATCTTGTAAGCTATATCCATAGCTCTACATGGTACACTGTTAGGCTTGCTAGATTGAAATATCTTATACCCAATGGCATAAGCACCAAATCTCAATTCAGCATCCTTGATGAAGTTGAACTTCAAGCCTCTACTATCCCACTCAGCTAATGTAAGCTTCTCCAACTCGATTCTCGGTAGGTGTCTTAGGGCTTTGTCTTTATCACATATTGGATATCCTATAACTACATGAATGACATCCATATATATCTTCTTAGGTTCATCCAACCATAACTTCCCTTCATGTACTCAGCTAAGTATAATGTAGATCCACTCATTTCGAAAGACCTTCAGGAAATCTAGGGCATGAGTTAACCCTTTAACTTGTATGTGTTTGTGGTCTTCTTTCATTTTTCCACCTGTGCATAATGATTCATAGCTTGACATAAGTTCAAAATATCCAATTTCTCCTATCTTGCAATGCATGTATGCATGAACGTCTTGCACCAGCAAAACCCTAGGTGGAATAGAAGAGAATGTGCCTTGATTATCTAGTTGTTATGCAACTTGTGGATGAATCTCGTAGTTAGGTTCCATGTAGGTGGAGTTCTTCACTAAAAAAACCATCTTTTCCTTATCCATTTTCACTTTTGTTATTCGAGATGAATATGCCACGATTCTAAAGATTTAGGGCTTCTGTAAAATGTGCTCGATTAAATTGGTAAGGGAAGAATGCTCAATAAATAACCTTACATACTCAAAAATCTGCTAAAATATCTGTAGATTTCTTGGAAATATCTTTATGCACTTTATCTCTTCATTCTTTTTTAGCTCTATGATCGTGTTGTGAACAAATGAGCTCATATCAACTAATTTATAGTAAATAAGTTAGGGCGGTGCAATAAATCTGCTTCACCAACCACTCGATGAACAAATGATATGCTCGGTTAACACTATCAATTCTTTAGCTTGGTGAGTACCATATACTTGGTTACCATAGCAACATGATTAACTCTTCTCATTTTCACCGACTAATAGTTTTAACTCGATACATATTAACCAACATGACTAGATCATAGAAACCAAATATGTAATGCCATAATGCATCTTTATTCATGCTGATTTGGCATATGTGCCATAAATATAGGAAATGATGTAATATATATCATTTCAAAACATAGTTCCATACCTTCTTGTATTGTTCATTTGGAGATGGTGGAGCAACCTAACCCATTGGATGAGGTGTCACCGACTGTTGTGCCTGGTCCTGCCTGGTCCTACATTATCATTTGATGCTTTTCTCCACATTTGATTCCTGATCCTCACAATTTCATCAATTGTATTGTCATTTTCATAAGTGTTTATTTGGTCTACACAGTCTCTACTTAAGTGACCAACTTTTTGACAGTGAGAACATGCCATTCCAGAGTTTGACCAATTCCTATATTTGATTTTCCATAGTCTCATATAGTTTTCTGCTATATGTCCATATTTACCACATGATTCACAATTTCTCCAAGTGTTGTAATCCCATGTATAAGCATTTCCTTGTCTTCTTGGTTGGTTTACCGATTCTTGTCCTTTAGGCTTCTTATAGATCTTCTTTGTGTTCTTTCTGCATGCTTGAGTTGTGTGACTATTCATGTTGCAATTTTGACAATATTTATCCATGTATGGTTTATTTTGTTGTTTGTTCAACTTGGATCTACACTCATGTTCTTGATGTCCATGCTTATTATAGTTATAGAAAATACCATTAAATTTAGGAGGGTTTCTAGGAATACCTTTTGTTTTTCTCCTGCAAACATTTGATGTGTGGCCTGGTTTTCCACAGTGATGGCAAGAGGGCTTCTCTGGCTTAGGATTTGAGTAGACATTCCTTTATTTAGATTTATTTGATGATTCACCTTGCTCGATATACCCTAATCTAGTATTGTTATTCAGTCTTCTTTGATGGTTCAGAAATACATCCATTCGCTTAGTACTTTCTTCAGATCTCTTAATGACTTCATTATGTTGTTGTAACATCTTCACTTCATTTCTTAGTTTCTCATTTTCTTCTTTCAATACGCCAATATCATCTATTATTTTTGCAAGTTCAGTATTCACTCAGTTAGCCTCATGATTCATAGCAACCACTTGATTGGTGATCTCAAAGTAGTGTTCAGCAAGTCTAGATATCTCAGTTTCTTTCTCTTGTAACTTTTTAGTCATCTATCTTCTATCATCAACAACCATGTTTCTATCTTATTCAAATTTATTTTCATCATTCAAGACTTCAACCATTCTAAGCATTTTTGTTTCTTTTCTGATCTGTAGTGCTTTCACTTGTTTAGTAAGTTGCTGATTGCTCTCAATTAGCTTTGCTATTATTCCTTCAGATGCATAAAATATGCTACCAGATGCAGATCTAGATGTATCAAATGGGTCATGAATCTCTTATTCATGATAATCAATCTCACAATAGTGAAGTGCCATGTCCTTTCTCTTAATCAACATCTCCCTGAGTTTCTCTTTGGCTTCCTTGAATTGTTCGACATAGATATGCAGTTGTAACTTATGATTTTCAATAGTTTTTCCAAGTGTATACGTCTCTATTGTAAGATATTTTCTCTCCAGTTGCTAAAAATTCAAAATAAGAGAATATTCTCTAATACCAATTGTTGTCCCAATGTTAAGATAATGGAAAGGATGTGTACTGAGAGGAGAGGGGTGAATCAATACCCTTAAAAACTTTTAGAAAAATATTTGCATTCACTGTACTGTATTAACCGACTGAGTAGATTGATTGATCCAAACATATTGTATCAATGCTGAAAGATAAATGCATGTAAATAAACATTACACATACACACAATTAAGTACTCTTGATACTAGTATTTTGGTATCGCAGAAAACCCCTGTTAGAAGGTAAAAACTGCGGTGGGGATGAGACCCACAAAACTTCACTACTATAGTAATAAAGATAGCCTATTAAATATTTACAAAATAATCACTTCTGATGATCTTACCTTGTCAGGAGTAACAAAAATATTGACTAGATCTACCCCGTGTGAGGATTTAGCAACACAATCTATGTGTGCACTAGGTTAAGAGATTTACAATAAGATGGTTAAGTCTTCTTTATTAAGAGATTTAGAATCTATAACAATTGTTAGAGAGTAACAGAAAGTTGATCTGAAACATATAAAATCTCAAAATTGTTGATACAGATCCATTAAGTTCATGTAAAACATATCACCTCAATGTGAATGATAATACCTTCTGCTATGTTCTTCTTGGTAGCCTTGCCTTAGTTTTGTAAACTGAATACTGTGATGTGGTCTCTGTTCTTGAATCCTTTTTCTGATCTCTGATGTTTGTAGAATTTGGCTACTTGATCATTTTTTGATCAACATACATAACAAAATTGACATCTATACAATTAAATATAAAATGATGTGACCTAATTAGGATTTAACATTTACATCTTTACCCTAAGATCAACGATGTACATAATTTACCTTAATCATCTACACATAGGAGACATAAACAAATAATGATGTAAATCCATAATTAATGTCCTCCTCGATTGTGTAAACCGTTATCTAGGTTGACTCAAAAGTTGTTACATATAATAATGTGCCTTTACAAAAATTTATGTGGATTGTGTTGCACTCGGTAAATGTTGTTCCTCGGTGCTTGGTGTAAACTATGTATCTTGGTTATACAGGCATTCAGTTATGCTTGTGTAGCTCGGTGTTTTTTGTGCTTGGTATAGTCTATTTACTCGGGTATCACTGTACTCGGTTAACTATGGGCATGATCAGTGCTCTCGATTAACTCTGTACTTCGGTGATATAAACTGACTATCTTGTGTTGATTCTGTCACCGACTGTCTATTATGTCTGCTTGATAACTAATGAAAACTTCAATGTGTAGTTGAAGTAATAGATAGTTTCTATCAGACAGTTCACTGGATTATATATTTTTTATATATACACATGTATTTCAGACTATAAGTCCTTGAGGGTGGCATTTACCTTCTTTAGGTAGTGTGCCTGGGTAGTGAGCCCACTATTGCTCTTGACTCCTAACAGGGTCTGTCCTTTAACAAGGACTGTGTACTATAATGTTGTAATAAGCTCCTAACAGGGATACATCTTTTAAAAAATATACTATACTCTTTGTACATTATTTGTGGGTGCTAATTCCCACTGGGGTTTTACCTTTAACAAGGTTTCCTTGACAACAAAGGATTGTGTTATTGTGTTGGCATTTACTATGTTATCATTTGTATGAAAGTTTAATGTTTAATAATCTATCTCACAACTGATTCACCCCCCCCCCCCCAGTNAATGTTTAATAATCTATCTCACAACTGATTCCCCCCCCCCCCCCCAGTTGTGTTGGTGGACTATTATTCCTAACAAAAAGGTCACCGGATGTGAATTACTATCCATGTTGGATGGATTCTATGACTATAACCAAGGCAAGGTGAAGGAGTCAGATCAATATTAAATAACCTTTGCTACATCTTGGTGGACATATGTCTATGTTAGGATGTCATTTGGGTTGAAAAATATTTGAGCCACTTTTTAAAGGGCCATGGATGTAGAGTTCAGGGAGTTAATAGATTTTATCATGGTAGTATATCAATATAATCTCACTACATATTATAAAAAGGAAAAATATCATTGTGATAATTTGGAGAAGATATTGTTGAAGGCTCTTGAGTATGGAATTTATTTGAATCCTAAGAAAGGTCACTTTTTTCACAGAGGGAAAGTGGTTAGGACATATACTATCCAAGGATGGAGTAAGAATTGATCTTGAAAGAGTTGCATCTATAGAAAAGATTCCTATTCCATAGACAGTGAAGGCAATTCAATCTTTCTTTGGACAAAATAACATTGTGAGGAGGTTCATCTCCAACTTTTTTGAGATTGTAAAGCCTATCTCAAAATTGTTAAAGAAGGGGGATAAACTATATTGGACATATGAATCCCTTGATGCCTTTGAAAATATCAAAAGAACCATCAAGGAAGCACTAGTACTTAAATATCTATATTTTACAAAGCCTTTATAAATCTTCTCCTTTCCCTCTTTCCATACAATAGTTGTTGTTATGTTGCAAAAGAATGAAGAAGGGTATGAAAAACCCATTGTATTTTTTAGTAAGACACTCCAAGGAGCAGAATTCAAATATGATATCAATGAGAAGAAATCCTTCTCCTTAGTCAAATTATTTAAGACATTAAAACCATACTTGTTTGGAGAAGATGTGATGGTCTACGTTCCAAATGCAACAGTGAAAGACATATTCAAGAAAGCAGAGGTGAAATGTACAATATTCCATTGGATAAACCAAGTCCAAGAATTCAACATTGATATTCAAGTGACCAAACTAGTGAGAGGACAAGGGCTGGAAAAACTGATGGTTGAACCCAGCTTGGAAGTTGTACAAGTTAATAATGTAGAATGGGAGGAAGTTATCTTAAGCATTGAAGAGGCTCCTTGGTAGCATGATATAATATATTACCTAAAAAATATGAGATGTCCAAATGGTTTGAATTAAAACTAAAGAATATATTTGAAATCATAAGCATCTAAGTAAATAATAATTAAGGGAGGCTTGTATTAGAAAAATTGAGATGAGGTATTATTATTGTCTAGACGAGAAACAGTTGGAAAAGGTGTTCAAAGGAAATGCATGATGGTGTGTGTGGGGGATATTTTTCAGCCAAGAATATATCTCATGGGATACTCAAAGTAGGATATTATTGGCCATGCGTTTTCAATAATGCCTATAGTTATGTAAGAAAGTGTGAGACTTGTCAAAATTTTTTAGGAAACTGAAATACCAGGGAGCTTTACCATTGAGAAATTTGCATGTAGAGAAACATTATCAACAATGGGGAGTAAAATTTATAGGAGAGATAGCAGAAAAATCTAGTGGAGGACATTGTTGGATCTTAGTGGCAAAAATCTATTTCACCAAATGGGTGGAAGAAATCCATAAAAAATAGGCTAATGGAAAGGTGGTGATCAAATTACAAATGGAGAATATAATGACTAGGTTTGGGGTACCAGATAGAAAAATCAAAGATAATTGTATGTGCTTCAGATTTGAGGAGATTAAAAACTTTTGTGAGGATTATGGCATTACGGTTTCATATACATCGCCATACCATCCCTAAGGGAACAAATAGGAAGAATCTAGTAATAAGAATATTTTCAAGATCATAAGGAGAATGTTGGACAACAATAAAAAGGCTTGGGATTTTAAATTGAACTTAGCATTATGGGAAAATCAAATTACTATCAATAAATCCACTGGTAATTCCTCATTTGAATTAGTGTATGGAAATAAAGCCAGGTCGTCAGTGGACAATTTACTAACAGTTCATAAATTTTTAATAGATGAAGAATTAAAAATATTTGATCCCATGGAAGAGAATTTTGAATAGTTTAGAGAATTGGATGAGGTTATAAGGGAAGTTAAAAAGCATAATGCAAAGATACAACAATAGGTGAAGCATCTGTATGATAATAAATCTCAAAACAAAAAAAATTAAGTAGAGTCGGTCCTCATGTTGAATGCTAGGTACCAAGATAAAGGGAAAGATGGGAAATTTAAGGAATTATGGATTGGTCCATACATAATGATAGATAAGGAAGGAGATGATTCTTACTTTATACAAAACATGTTAGGAGAAGCTCAATAATTTCCAGTGCATGTATAGTTCTTGAAACACTTATTTTCTTAAGAAAAAGATATTTTTTCATGCATAGTAGAGTATGTTCTATTTCACCATCCCATTGCATATTTCCATATCTTCCCATTTAGTCTTCATCCCAGAGATTTATCTAGCTTATTGCAAATTTTTCTTGAACATATCATCCCCATATAGAGCTCCTATTAGCACCTAGAAAAACAAGGAATCGTTCTTTCCTGATTACCAAAATTTTCCCACTACTGTCCTGTTGGGATTAATGGGAAGTATGTATTGAGAGGGGAGGGGTGAATCAGTAGCTCTAAAATTTTTATATCCTTTTAATCAATTAAACTTTGTAATCAATTGTATATCCATTCAATATGATCTATACTATCTTGATGTGAGTTATATATATTTATAACATTAACATACATGTGAACATTCATAGAAACATTCATGAAAGTAATTTGAAACATAGCACAACATATAATATCGCAGAAAACTCCTGTTAGGAAGTAAAAACTATGGTGGGGATGGCACCCACAAAATCTTCACTATCTGCAAATTGGAAGGGGCCGGTTAAGGCTTACAATTTGATCACTTCTGATGATCTACCCTATTAAGAGTATCAATAGAGACCTATTAAAGTCTACTATGTTAGGAGCTTTAGAAACACTCTTGAGTGTGCACTTGGTTAAGATATTTGTAGTTGGACTGTTAAATCCACCTTCCTTGAAAGGATTTTTACACTTTTCTCCACTTGTTAGACTGATAGAAAATTACAAATTGACAGGTGGTAAATGCAATCTCCTATTGATGATACAGATCCAATCTAGTTTACATGAAAAATATTATCACCTAATGTGATTGAGTAATACCTCTAATTCTTGGTAGCATCTGTTCTTGGTTCTGATAACCAAATTCACCTTTTTTTGTTCTTGTTCTTGAAACTCTCAATCTAATCCATAGATGTGCTCATTGGATTCATTCATGTTCTCCTCTCTATTCAAATCCTTTTTCATCCATGTATAAATAATGATTGCATCATATATTTATAAGATGGTTTGACATCATCAAGTTTTGAGAAAAACAATGTTAACTCTAAGATCGGGTTTACAACTTGTACCTTGATCTCCTAGTCTATGTTTTAAATCAGTTAGACTGATTAAAGCACTTACATTCATGTTTCTTGTCCCTAAAAAAATGGATTTAAAAACAAATCAATATCATATAAATAGAATAAGCTTTCTTTATCTGACGTGGAAGTCAGATCCACTTTTTGTGGGCTGCAAATGAATTTTGGTTTCTGTGTGTTGGTTAAGCTCTGACTGTCTTTTGGTTTTGTTATGTCAATTTCTCTTTAACTATCTTTTCAGTCTACACTATATCCTGCACATTGGGTTCCTCTGTCAGGTTCCTCTTTATCTTTCTTTCTTTGCATTTTTTGTTTACACACTAAGTTGTGTCATCAGTTCTCTTTACACTTAGTCATCTTCGGTGATCTCTTTCCATCTGATCTTCAGTTTTCTCTTGTCTTATCTATTGGTGTATACTTACCGAAAGTGTTGTTTTCATACTAATGGAAAATTAATGTCATCAATCTCCCCCTTTGACATTAGTATCAAAAACTGATATGTGCAAAATACTAACAAAAATGTTAAGTATATACAACATATATAATCCTTAGTCATTTAATGACTCCCCCTATATATATGCTGGTATATATGTACATATGATATCTTTCCTTCTGCATGTCATTTTCCATCTATATATATCATTTTCCATATGAATATACATATACATATTTACCTTTTTCCCATCTGAATGAATGAATATACATATCATTTTCCCCTTTTTTATGTATTACTCATATCATTTCCCCCTTTTTTGATATTAAGGGCAAAGGTCAATACCTTAGAGCTTATCAAAAATGTGGGAGTGTGAAGACTTCATGTCTTCCATCATTTTATACCATTGTTCTTTTAGGTTCTCTAGAGCCATGTGCCCGAGTGTGATCTTTGAGTGCATGTCATAGATGTTGTCTGCTACAGACATCTCGGGAGTTGCTATCAGTTGCCTTGCTGAACTGATATGTTGTTGAAGCAGTGTAAGGTTTGGTAGAAGTTGAGCTTGGAGCTTGGTTAATTCTTCCCTAAAGTATGTCTCTGCTTCCCAAATTTCTTTCCTTAACCTTTTGATCTCAATGATTTTCTCATTATGCAACTTTACTGCATTGTCTCCATCAGTGGTTAAGCTACTAGCACTGCTAACTAGATCTACATCTAACTTTGCTATGTTGTCACTATTCTCTTTAGTGAGCTTTTCTATTGTGCTCAATTGTTGAATTAAGGTTATAGCTTGAGTTTATGATTGGGTCTAATTCAGTAATGAATTCTGATAGCTTTACCTTATTGACTGCCACTTCTTGGTTGATATTTTTAATGAGCTTCTGTTTGTACCTCTTCTCTGCTCTCTCCTCAATTTCATTTCTTGCATCAATATTTTGAGTTGTTATTGTGTCGGTGAGAGTGGCTAATTGATCTAGAATGAGCTTGTTCTGATCAATATCAATATCGGGCACAATCTGGTGTAATATGTGCTGTGTTGTCTCTAGTACCATGGAGTCTCTGTGTTGTTTCTTTAGCTTCTCCTGTAATGCCTTTCTTTGGCATATTTCTTCATATTCTTGTAATGCCTCAAAATCAAGTGTAGTTGGGTCACACTTTGGTATTTCAATAATTTCATTCAAGGTGACTTCTAACTTCTTCTTCTTCTTTTGTGATTCACTAGAATGTAAAACCATTGCCAATTTCTGAGCTTTCTCAGTTGTGCTCGATGAAGTTACCTGTTGTGCTAATTTTTACTGCTTGGTGTCAGTTTCAACTTGTCAAGTGTCTGTAGATGTCTCCACATTCACCTTCACATCGTCAGTAGCACATTTTTCAGTTTCCTTAGGAGTACCATCTTTAGGTTTGTCTCCTTCATTGGTGTCCTTAGCTTCATCATAATTTGTTTCTGCATTCTTATCTGTTGTATCTGCATTCTCTTTTGTATCTCCTCCTGTAATCTTATCAGTATTGGTTACATTTTGAGTAGCTCCGATGTCTTGCTGACCATCCTTGTTGATGAAGGGTACTTCCCTTAATACCACAAACACATAACATAAACAGAGAAACCACAACAATATGAAAGAACAGAAAATTGGCTTCTTATTATCTCCACAAATGTGGAATTACAAACTTTCAGAATTACAATATGCAAATCCACATGGGCATTCCCTTACAATATTCTATAGGACAAAGCCTTGAATTATTACCCAGATCTACTACCCAGAACTATTATGAACTGCCTAAGACAATAATACAGCCTTCCTTATATAGGCAATTTTCCACCGCCTGGGAAGGTTCCAGAATAAGGCCGACCAAAATTAGAATTATTTTATTTTACATTTTATTACATCATAGTCGGCTCAAGATAACCTTTGAAACCCGAACAGAAATTTTGAAGAAAATTATTTTTCGCCATTTCAGGTGGCCCAACTTCCGAAGACCATAAGTCATCACCAGTTGACCCGATCGGCTATTATAACCCCATTTCAGAAATGCCACGAAGCGCTCTACAGGCTTGGCCAGTGCAAGCACCCGTCACCCAAATTTTTGACCTCATCCGAGGCCTCCAAAGCCTTCAAAACTGAGTTCAAAGTTTCTGTACCCTGCTGCCAATACCAAAAATTTTCAATATCTTCCAATATACACTTGATCTGGTAATGAAACTTTACTGGCAGACTTATATGACCAAAATGAA
>MU223691.1:130642-147780 GCA_018584345.1 Thuja plicata | reverse complement strand
TTGAAGAAAATTATTTTCTGCCATTTCAGGTGGCCCAACTTCCGAAGACCATAAGTCATCACCAGTTGACCCGATCGGCTATTATAACCCCATTTCGGAAATGCCACGAAGCGCTCTACAGGCTTGGCCAATGCAAGCGCCCGTCACCCAAATTTTTGACCTCATTCGGGGCCTCTAAAGCCTTCAAAACTGAGTTCAAAGTTTCTGTACCCTGCTGCCAATACCGAAAATTTTCAATATCTTCCAATATACACTTGATCTGGCAATGAAACTTTACTGGCAGACTTATATGACCAAAATGAACCTCCAAGAAAGAAATCAGATCATTCTGAGCACATACAAAAATTACCAAAAATAGTAACTTTCCATAAATAGCAGCTCTGCACAAAATAGCCCTTAATGAATATAAAAACATAAATATTTTTGGGTGATGCAAGATTGCTCTTACACCCAGGATGCTCCTGCATCAGTTGTTATCTTTCTTTTCTTCTTCCCCTACATCCTTGGGAGTATCCTTTTCAAGTGAGTTGTTTTATTCTTGTAGAATATTGATAGCTTGTATCAATATTGGCATGTTTCCTGGAATGTTTACTTGTGCAGTATCAATTGTTGTGCCCTGCGCATCAGTTGTGTCCTTTGCAATAGTGACATCTTCATCTTTATTAACTTCCTCTGCTGGGTCATCGGTGATGTTAATGATATTTGTATCCATAATGTTTTCATTTGTGGTGTCTGGCCATGATTCATCTGCAACATCTGCATTCTTTTTGTCGGTTGTGTTATCTTCTTCCTTGTCTAACTCAAAAGATGTGTCATCTTGAGTTTCCTTATCAACATCTTGTTGTTGTAGGTCTTTGTCAGGGCTTTCCTCCTCAGTAGGTTTGTTCATCTTTTTACCTATCATGTTCAAGCTCTATAAGCTTTCTTTCAAGAAATTTATATGCTCTCAACTTTGGTGAGAACTCCTTTTTATACTTCTCCATAATTTCACCTAATTCTACCTTCTTGGATTCAGGTGGCATGAGAGTAACAAGTACTCTTTCTCTTATTTCCTTCTCATTATTCAAAGAAAATGTCCATCTAGAGTATAGTCTATCTAATAGTTCTCTTGGTACATGATTGCCTTCAAACTGAATCGATACATATTTAAACTTGTACATTTTTTCTATAATGGCGTCTTCAACTTTTTTATGATTCTCTAGATCTAGTTTCATCCATCTTATAATCTTAGAATCTGTAATAGATCTTGAGTTTGCAATAGATTTAAAAATGTCATCAATAGATTCTGGATCTTTTACCTTGACACTTTATGCTTCTATAGCTTCATCTTTGTTGGTGTCTTCAATATCCTCTCAGGTTCTGATGAGCTTCCTTCCTCTTTTGTTTTTCCCTCTCTTCGGTTTGGAAGCTTTCCTCTTGTATGTCCTGACCTTTCCTTTCTTTAAAGGTGAAGGAGTATAATCCTTTGATGTTTGGCTTCTTGTTCTAGAAGCAGCTATTGTCCTTGGCTTCTTAGTTTGTGGAGGAGGTGGTGAATCTGACTCTGTTTCCTCAGAGTCATCCTTTCCTTCATCTTCACTGATAGATAACTGTCCTTCAGTTTCTTCCTCCTTTTTAGTTTCCTCTTCCTACTCGGTTTCCTCAGAGTCATCCTTTCCTTCATCTTCACAAATAGATAACTATCCTTCAGTTTCTTCCTCAGTTTTTGATAGTATTTTCTTGAGGTTCTTTACCATCTTGTCCTTTTTCCTGACAATTTTCTACAAGTAGGCCATATTTTATTCTTTTCATGGCCTCTTCATATGTTCCAAACTTGGGTTGTTTCTTATCCAAAGGTTCATTAATCAAGGCATCAATTTCCTTAGTTGCAAGATCAATGTTTATCTCATACTCCAATGGGTGAAGCCATGTTGTCCTTGGTACAACAGGCTTGATATATGTATGATCTGTATCAACCATAAAACATATCTTATATTTATATTTGTCAATGAGTTGTTTGGGGATTCTTACCCTCTTTTGCATTCGGTCTTTAAATACATTGAAGTGTTCATCCATGAATGTTTCAAAGTTATCTCCCAGTGTGGCTATGTGTTCAGTGATTTGCATGGTGACCGGTTTGGTGCTGTCCCATTTCACATCTCCTACCGATGGGAATGTTTCTTGAAAATAGAACAAAATACACATTATGAGTGAGCCAAACTTACATGTGTTTGACTTCACATTCCTGATAGTCTTTAAATTATCTTTCAATTGATTTAGGAGAAGTTTTAATAAGTCTAATTGTGTTCCCTTCTTTGCAATTTTGTATGTTGTGTCCACTGCACCAGATGCTATGTTGTTCAACCTGCTTGCTTGGAATAATTTGTAGCCTAGAACACATGCACCAAATTTGATCTCATCATAAATTATGGTGGTAACTTTCAGTCCTCTGCCATCCCATTTGGCTCCTTTCATCTTCTCAATCTTGGCCTTAGGTGGATGCTTCAGTTCTTTCACCTTTTCTATTATAGGGTAACCGGTGACCGCATGGATGACATCTTAGGTTATCATCTTTGATTCATCCAACCATAGTTTATGATTGTGCATTCGGCTTAGTACTAACCGAATCCACTCAGTTTTGAAAACCTTCAGGAACATTAGGGAATTGGTGAGCCCTTTTACTTCTATATTCTTGTGTTCATCTTTTAGTGTTACATCTTCATTGCATAGCTTCTTATAAGCTTCTTCAACTTCTGAATTTCCTATCTTTGCAATCTTGCAGTATATGAAAGATCGAATGTCTTCTACAAGTAAAACCCTAGCTAGTATGCGTGAGAATGCTCTAGCATCATTAGGTTGTGAGTCAACCTCAGGATGAATCTTGTATTTAGGTTCCTCACATGCCGAATCATTGATGAGCTTGAACTCATCCTTCTTTGTGTTCTTGGATTTCACAGTTCTTGATGTCGAGGCCATTTTCAGAATTTAGGGCTTCTTGTGAAATGCACAAAAACATAGTTGTCAGTTATATAGAACTTATTTTTTACTCTTGAAAATATTTATGAAGTTATTTGGAGTGTTGTGTGTCAATTTGTGGCCGCTCTGTGATTCAGTCGCTTTCTGCTCAAAAATTGCCTTGGTCACTCTGCTCTGGTCGTCATGAATAATGAGTTGTTTTGTTTCCCTCAAATGTATGTCATAAATTCTTACCAACTCCTCAATGTATGAAGACAAATTTTATTGGTGAAGACTTCACTTTCGGTGACTACATGAGTTTTTGGAGTGGTCATTATACTTCTTTCTTTTACCGAAGGGTTTCGGTGTTGCGGAAAACTTGTTCATTTTGCTTGTTTACCGAAGAGGCTCAGTTTACACTTAGCAACTTGCTTTCTTATGTTAACCAACACTTCTCAGTAAGTGTGGGTAGTCTTAGCTTTGAGTGTATACCAAAGGGTTTTAGTATATATGCTCGAAAGCATAGTTATCACAGATTTTAACAAGTTATACCATGATGCATCTTTACTTATGCTAGTTTGGCATTATATCAACATATATATTATGGAATTGATGTAAAATAATAACTTGGGTAATGCATTTCCATACTTACTTGTTCTTCTTAGGTGGGGGTGGTGATGTCACTGGATCCATTGGATGGGGTTTCACCATTTGCATTGCTCGATCTAGCTTCATCATTGTTTGAAGTTTTTCTCCACATTTTGTCTCTTTCCCTCTGGATGTCTTCAATGGTGTTTCCATTGGGATATGTGCTGCTCTCTGTCATTCTTTCTTTGCACTCTTTCTTGAGATGACCAACTTTATGATAGTGTAAGCATGCCATTCCAGGGTTAGTCCAACCTCTAGATTTTCTAGTCCACTGTCTCATATAGTTTTCAAAAATGTGACCATATCTTCCACATGCTATACAATTTTTCCAAGTATTGTACTCCCATACATACTGGTTACCAGCTCTTTTCATTTGATAGGGATTTTCTTGACCTTTAGGCTTCCATGCTTGACTTTTCTTTTTCTAGCATTCAAGAGTTGTGTGCCCATTCATTTTGCATGTACGAAATTATTTGTCCATGTAGGTTTCCTTCTTTGGTTGTTTCATCTCATACTTACATTCATATGCTTTATGTCCTATGAATGAAGATGTAGATTTAGGAATACCTTTCATTTTGCCTCTGCATACATTTGATGTATGGCCTTGCTTTCCACAGTGATTGCATGTAAGATTTCTTGATCTTGGATTTTGTTAGACATTATTTGGATCAGTTTGATTTGATGATTCTCCATTCTTGGTAAAACCTAGTCTGGTATTATTGTGGACTCTTCATTGTCCTTCAAGAAAATCATCCATTCTTTTATTGCTTTCTTCAGCTTTCTTGATAATTTAATTATGCTGCTGTTGAATTCTTATTTCATGTTTAAATTTTTCATTCTCATCCCCCAGTTCACCGATAGCTTCTATTATTTCAATGACTTCAACATTTATTTTGTTTTCTTCTTGACTCATAAGAATAATCTGATTTGTAATCTCATGGTGATGCTCTGTAAGTCTTTGTATTTCAGACTCTTTTTCTTGTAGCTTTTCTGTAATCTTTCTTCTATCATCAATAGCTAGTGTTCTCTCTTGCTCAGCTTGTCTAGCATTTTTCATGACATCAATCATCCTTACCATCTATGTCTCTTGACCGATTTATAGAGATTTAACTTGTCCAGCCAGATGTAGATTGATTTTAGTTGGGCTTGTGATGCTTTCTTCTGATGTATCTGATGATTTGATTGTAGTTGATCTTGAAGACTCAAATAAATTTGGTATCTCTTCTTCATGATAATATGTCTTATTACAGTGAGATGCCATAATATTTATTTCATCTAACAAAAATCTCATGTTGATTCTAGCTTCTTTATACTGTTCATAGAACATCTAAATTTCTATCTTTTTATTCTCAATATTTTTATCAAGTCTGTACTTCTCCATTGTATGATCTTTTCTCTTAAGCCTTTAAGCTTTCCAAGAAGAGACTTAGCTTTGATACCAATTGTTGGGATTAATGGGAAGTATGTACTGAGAGGGGAGGGGCGAATCAGTACCTCTAAAATTTTTATATCCTTTTAATCATTTAACCTTTGTAATCAATTGTATATCCATTCAATCTGATCTATACTATCTTGATGTGATTTATTTCAATTCATAACATTAACATACATGTGAACATTCATAGAAACATTCATGAAATTAATTTGACACATAACACAGGAAATGATATCACAAAAAACTCCTGTTAGGAAGTAAAAACTACGGTGGGGACGGCACCCACAAAATCTTCACTATCTGCAGATTGGAAGGGGCTAGTTAAGGCTTACAATTTGATCACTTCTGATGATATACCCTGTTAAGAGTATCGGTGGAGACTTATTAAAGTCTAATCTATTAGGAGATTTAGTAACACTGTTGAGTGTGCACTCGGTTAAGATATTTGTAGTTGGACTGTTAAATCCACCTTCCTTGAAAGGATTTTTACACTTTGCTCCACTTGTTAGAATGATAGAAAATTACAAATTGACCTGGTAAATGCAATCTCCTATTGCTGATACAGTTCCAATTTAGTAATACCTCTAATGTGATTGAGTAATACCTCTGATTCTCAGTAGCCTCTATTCTTGGTTCTGATAACCAAATTCACCTTTTGTTGTTCTTGTTCTTGAAACTCTCAATTTGATCCACGGATGTGCTTGTTGGCTTCATTCATGTTCTCCTCTCTATTCACATCCTTTTTCATCCATGTATAATTAATGATTGCATCATCTATTTATAAGATGGATTGACATCATCAAGTTTTGAGAAAAATAATGTTAACTCTAAGATCAAGTTTACAACTTGTACCTTGATCTCCTAGTCTATGCGTTTTAAATCAGTTAGATTGATTAAAGGACTTACATTCATGTTTCTTGTCCCTAAAGAAATGGATTTAAAAACAAATCAATATCCTATAAACATAATAAGATTGCTTTATCTTACGTGGAAGTCAGATCCACTTTTTGTGGGCTGCAACTGAATTTTAGTTTCCGTCTGTCGGTTATGCTCTGATTGTCTTTCAATTTTGTTCTATCAGTTTCTCTTTAACTGTCTTGTCGGTCTACACTGTATCCTGCACATTGGATTCCTCTTTATCTTTTTGTCTTTGCATTTTCATTTTACACACTAAGTTGTGTCATTGGTTCTCTTTGTACTTTGTCATCTTCGGTGATCTCTTTCTATCTGATCTTCAGTTTTCTCTTGTCCCATCTTTCGGTGTATGCTTACTGAAAGTGTTTTTTGCATACTAATGGCAAATTAATGTCATCATATCCATAATATTTTTTATAATTTTCTCACTATTGTCCATAATATTTGTTATAATTTTCCCACTACTGTCCTTGAACCCCTTTTAAAAATAAATGATTTAGTCCTTATTATATAGCCTTCTACCTAATTGTGCCTACCATGTGGAAAAAATCATAGGACAAAAATAATTCCTATCATAGAGACTTTATGGATCTCTCTCCAATCAAGAAAGTCACTCATACTGAACACATTATGTATATTGATAAGATACTAATCAAGCCATAATAATTAAAGAGACTGGGAGAGAAGTTGTATCAAGAGGACATTAGATATCTCTCCTTGACAAATAAACCCATCTGAGAGAGCGAGAAAATAAAAAAGAAATCGTAAAGTCGCATCAATCCCACTAGTCACACCAATAAAAATATTTTTGGGGAGAGATACATATTGTTTAATTGATACATAAAAGGACAGAAGAATTAACATCCATCAAGAAGAATATTGCTATTAGGTTGATTTTGTAGTGTCATGCTGAACACACATGTTAACCTGATTTGTATTCACATTGGAGACATACATGGTGTATCTCCCCAAATAATTTAATGAATATTGAATCCTAAGATATCAGTCATTAGGAGGAGTTTTACCATATCTCACTCATGCATAAAAGGATGGTTAGTGTTTCAATATCAGGGAGACTTCACCCACCAAAATGATTTCCTTAGGTTTTTCTAATTATGTATGTCATAATAATAGACACTTATTTGTGAGAAACAAATGGTATATTTCATAGATGTATATAATGAAAAATTCGTGTAATTTAATGATCAAGGAGAAAATCAGCATGTCCCCATGATATCAGAGAGACTCATACAATAAAAATAAGTTTATCATGTCTCTGTGATTGTGTAAGTCACTTTGATGAAGAACACAAAATTTTTAGGAAGATTTTTTCTAGGTCATCCCAAAATACATAAACATATTGAAAGGACCACCTATCTTGGAAGGAGACTTACTTTTCTCAACAACTATAAGTGTCATGCCAATATCCTGAAGAATTAAAGTATCTCTTGGTGAAGTTACTGATGATCCAAATGAATACTTATCTCATTTGCAAAACATATCATCTCAGTGTAAGATCAAAATATGTTTCTAATAACCTAGAAACATCAAGGGAACTTTATTTTTCTCACCTTGAAATCTCAAGGTTCGTAAGAAAAAGGATAAGAGGCTATACAATGTCAATGAGATCATTAAGAAGTCTTCTTGACCAAATAATACAACTCAAAATGCACTTCAAATTGAAAAGATATTCTATTAGTCTTGATAATCAACAATTGGAATTATAAATGAGACTGGCGCCAAACAGAGCAATAGATTGGCATGAGATTAAGTAAGTCTTATCGATGAAACAAAACTACATTGCCCTGACATTTCATTTTTTTTTTTTTTTAAATTGTGGACTAATTACCAGTGGTTGGCATCAATGGTCACAAAAATAGGCTCTATATGAACAAACATTGATCGAATAAATTGTGCCAAAAGGGATTCTTTAGAAATGAGGGTTGCAGAGAAGGGTGAAAGATTGAGCAGAAATTGGGGAACTCATTAACCAAGACCATGTTCAAGTAAGCATACATCTTCTCTAAAATTTGATCATTTGTAATTGAATTCCATAGTACGATTTTATTTTATGTTAAAAATATAGTTTGAAAATGGATAGTCCTCGTGTATCCAAAAAAAAAGATAGAAGGGAGAAACTAGTAAATCAAAAAGTAAGAAAAAAAAATGAAATAGAGCAAAGTGGGGAAATTGAGTAGAGAAAAGTACACCAGGACCTGTTAAACCAACTACCTGGTACTATGATCAAATCCAAAAGGATAACACAATTGAGGACTAATGCTAAGAGATTAGAAGATAAACACAAAGACCTAGGAGATATATGGACAACAATTAGAGGGTGTGATTTTTTCATCTTTCATTACAGTCAAAGAACTAGACATGAGCCAATTTAAAACCTTGGAGGTTTCATCTGGAAAAAAATAGTTGTACCAAATGTCTTTGTGAATCTTGATCTCATAAAACTATTAGCAGAACACTATAACCCAAACCTCAAATCCATTCGCAACTTGCAAGGAGAACCCTTCATAAATGTATCCAAGATTGCAATTGTCAAAGTATTCGATTTAGATGACACATGTGATTATCCCATAGTATAAGAGGAACTTAAAAATGAGTACTTGATGATGGAAGATACCTACAAGGGGTGGAGGCTACCCTTACATAGGCCTAAGGAGGATGGGAATTTTATGTCACTTTAAAATATTGATAGGACTCCCTTTCATGTGAATTTATTTAAAATATACCTAAAATATACTTGCTACTCGGCCAGACAGGTAGTAGGTATAGAGGCCCTTAATTTTATGTCCATAGTTCCAATGGTAATAGCTAACACTGTACAATTCCACAATGCTAGGCCATTTTATTATGCTTCATATGTTTTTAGAATGATTGATCTAGATTTAATTCCATCAAGAATAATCCCTCCAAACTTTACTTCAAACACTATTCCATTCTTATGCATTTGACATTGTATTATGGTCAAGAAATTTGGGTGTGGCTACAATAGTTGAGAATAAAATAGTTTTATAAAGATGGTCAACCACTTCTAGTACAATTTTGGACTTCCATATGGGATAATAGGTTTGCAAAATCAAACCATGTATATTTTGAGGAATATTTCATGAAGACATTATATAGGGTTTACAATCACCCTTGTGATTATTCACTTTCCAATGAGATCAAAATATTTTTGATGCCCAAGGACTTTGATGAAAGGAATATTGTAGATCATAATTAGAGTGATTGGTATTGCTTTAAAAATTACACCACGATCAGATTATATGGTTTTGAGGAAACTCCTTTTCTATTGCTTAAAACTATGCTAAATTGAATTGCATATTTAGAGATTGTTAGGCAATTGGATTGCTCAAATGTCATGAATCTGAGTGCGCATTGGAAATAATCATGTATTCCTAGTGAATTGCATTTTGGATACTTTTTGTAGTAATTACTAAAGGGTGTGATTGTATCTTAGATAAATTGACAAATTTTGATATGAATAAAGTTGCTCCAAGAAAAGGATTTGATCCCAAAGGATATATTGATCATGCTAGAAGAAAGAAAAGTCTAATTTTTTATACTTGTATGTCACTCCCTCATGATGATATTATCAAGAACTTGGATGAAGAAGAATCATAACATGCCATATATAGTTATAATAGATAGATGGAACAAAAAATAAAGGAGTTGTAAGAAGATAAACTCCTATCTTTTATTGATTATGAATCCTTTGATAAATATATAACCCAACAACATCTTGATAAAATCACAAAATTGAGGATTGAGGAATATCATCCTCCTTTAGGCAGGGAACAGGAAATGGATGAATAATCCAGGAATGCTAAAGAAAACACAAGGAAATTATCTCACAAATCCCTTATTTTTGATGATCAATTTATCAGGTCCACTGAGCTCAGATCTTTCTTGTATAGACACAAGGGGAAGATGCTAAGGTTATCAGTTACACATATCACACCAACAAATGAGAATTGGCTGTTAGAAACACTAAATTATGTGGAATATGAAATGAAAAATATGACCCCAGAGAAGGGGAGAAAATTATTATAAGATGTTGGTGTGATGATATTCCCAGGCTGGAATCTAAATTGTGCTTTAGTTTTTTATAGTTTCTTACATGACAATGGGGAAAAACACAAGTTCAGCCTAAAGGTAGTAACAAAAGTATATATTGGGTAAGGATATAATCCTAATGAGAAACCTCTTTTGATTTGGGTTTTATATACTGCACACAAGAAACCTAAAGTTATTGATACTGAGAAATATTTTGGTCACATGATTACACTAAAGGTAGGGGAGACTGATCTAGTAGTTACTGTAGACATTGACATAAATGTGGCTAAGTTGAACAAAGCCCAAATAAAAATGTTGATTAAAGTAAGAGACATGTAAAATATGAAGAGTGAAATACTACTTAAGGATAATGATTCTACGAGGGCTAAAATTAAAGAGATTCGCAAAGGGTCTACATTCTTGCTAACTCGGGGGGGGGGGGGGATTCTCAATAGAAAGAAAAATTTGAAAAGTTGAGGATTGAAAANGCAAAGGGTCTACATTCTTGCTAACTCGGGGGGGGGGGGTGATTCTCAATAGAAAGAAAAATTTGAAAAGTTGAGGATTGAAAACCAACAACTGAGGTCACAAATGATGAATGTCAAATTTGATATAGTCTCCACTAGAATGCAAAAAGGGTTTACCAATTTAAAGACACAGGCCGATAAATTTTGGGTGGACTATTCTAGGAGCTACAATACTATTCAGGAAAACAAGAGGTTAAAGGACATAATGAATGAAAAAATCATAGAATTGCAACATAGGAGTTCCACTAACAATGAAGCCCTCATATCTACTTGAAAATTGATCTATGAACACAAAGAGTTCAACCATGAATTAAAATAAGAGGTCAAGGAGTTCTTAGATGTAGCTAGAGTAGATCTTCTACCCTTAATCAAAGAATATGGGACCTTAAGGAGCTAGAGTGAATGGTGATCAGAATGAAAATTATTTCTTTGAGATGCTTTAGAGAATGAAAAGAATGATCCTGAACTAGGGACGGGTCATAAACACATGGAGAAGATGATCAATGTCAAATTCACCACAAGAGAGGTGATCTAGAATATAGATACACATTCTTCTAAGAAATATGTTAGTCATATCACCAAAGTACACATGTGGCTCATTAGATCTTAAATCTATTTATGTTTTATGTTGTTAGTTTTATAAATTTTGTTGTTAATTTCTAAAATACATTATGAATATGTGTAATATCTTCTAACTATTTGATAAATAAGTTGAACATGTAGTGTTGAATGGATATATGGCATAGAAGATACAATAATTTCTTTGAAATTTATGGCTTGCAAATATTTTTCTTTATGAGTTTAGTTCTCTGTGGTTTTTGATTCAAGTAATTGAATGCTATTTATGTTCGTATATGAGAATTTATTCATGCTATATTGATTTAAGTATCAAGTATATTTTAAATCATTTGAAGAAATTAAGTTCTGTAAATAGTTTGTTTGATTGGTTTTCTCAAGTGGGAGTTAAATTCAAGTGGGTGAGTTAGGGTGGCATATATAATCTTATCTTGTATGAAGAATTAAATATTTGGCAGATCTATTTCAAGTTATAGATTTAAATATATTCCTATAGAGTGATACATTAGTATCTCAGGAAGAAGTGATTGTTACCCAAAGGAAGAAAAGGCATAGGTCTAGAGGTAGCATTTAAACTTATCAGACAAAAGAGGTAGGAAAATTAGAAGTAGAGATAGAAGTTGGAGAATTAAAATAAAGATAGAATCAAAAGGAATTATGAGTAAAGATAGTATTAGATAAATCACATGCCAAATAGATCAGCTAGGAGTAAATCCTACAAGATAAAAATTATAATCTACTATAAGAGATTTTGAAGCTCATAGATATAGTTGGTGATCAGGTATACCCACCTTGGTCTAGTGAAACTAGAAGTGTACGGGAGTTTAACTATCTCATTTTTTGGCCAAGTCAATTGTGAAACCCAATCATAGACCTTGGAATAGTCGTATGGTTTTACAATCTATTGATTTGGGAACCAATACAAACTATGTAAGTTTTCGCATCCACATAATATCAGTGATTGGAGTTCCCTTATAATGAGTTAGAGATTATCATTCCAAGTGATCAAGATCCATTCTTATACTACACAAACCTCAAAGGTTTCCCACCAACCAAGTCCCCATAAATCAAGTGGTCTCCACACTGTCACCTTTTAGATACCTTGATTCATCCACCTTGTCCAAGTATACCACTTGTGTGTGTATTTTGTGGTTCCTGTAATATGCAACACAACACTTCAATAAGTCATTATATTAGTGCAAAATATAGAATAAGCCATAGAATTAAACACTAAAACTGACTTATTGCTTCCTATCTAAGAGGAGTGTGAAGAATGCTATAATTTCCCTCAATTTATGCATTAATCAGTGACATATACAACCTAGAATGAAATATTTAAAGAAAACAAGCATGTATGCTCAAGAAATGGTTCATTTTAGCTTTCAAATTAAAGATTATAATAATGCAATCAAGATTTACTCTAAAATGCATAAAGATTTCTAAGAATGCTAGCAACATAAGTTTACTTCTAAAATTAGGGGGCAACATAAGGATGATTTTAACAATTAAGAATTAGGGGCCCGTTGAGCTTAAAATTTATTCTATTTATAGAAAAATTAGGTGAATGAGAGTGTAGACACCTAAAACTGGGCAGGTGTCCTAGAATCAACCAAATATGCAAATCTTAGTCAAATGCTCTAATTTTCATCAAAATGCATCAAAATCAATTTGAATGGACATTTATCAATCAAAATGGACAAAATAAAGTTAAATCAAAGGATTAATTAACCATGACATCAAATAATCAAATATTTGCCAAAAAGGATCAATCAAAACTATATAATTGATTTTAATCAATTAGTTATATAGTTTTAAATCAAAAATCAAACTGAACCTATTCATCCCTACATGGCTAATTTAATTAATTGATTGAATTAAATAATCCTAATATATTTTAACATGAATTTGAGCAACCAATGGGAATTAAGAAATCAAAGCACATGGATCACTCCTAAATTTGAATCTCAATCACTCATTTACAACTTTGAATCTCAATCACTCAAATGTGTCCCTTTGTCTCAACCTTTGAGACAATCATTTAAATTGTCCCCCCATTTGAAACCATCTCAAAGACTTTCACTCAACCAAGACTTAATCATGATCAATTATCTCTACCCCCTACACTTGGGAATCTTCTATAAATATAATCCATTTTTAAACATAATCATATCCTAGAAATTCGAATGTAAAGCATCAAACCTATAGCTATTTTTACAACAAATTGGAGCATAATTGAGAGATCATCATAGAAGTTGAGCATTATGGAGAGAATTTTAGTTGCATTTGAATTCATTATTATCATCACTTGAGAGAATTGAGCTAGATTAGGCATACTTTTATCAATTTCTCATTCTAGGATTGTCACTAGTAGAGATTAAGGCTGAGAGCTTTAATAGCATACTAGTTAGAGAACCATGAGATGTTTAGTGATTTGATTATAATTCTTTAGCTTAAATTGTTTATGTTTTTTCATAGAATTGTAGTTAAATAAATCAATCTCATGAAGGTGTAATTAATTCACACACAAATGGCACCCACAGTGGGGATTTATGCCTCTTAATCACCATTTTTCAAAGTTTTATATGTGTTTTTCTTCACTTTTGTGCAAATTTTGCATATTTTCAGGGAAGTGACGCCTATGCACATTTTAATGATGCCTGCCAGAAGTTAAACGATGCCTGCAGAAATCCTTCTATTTCTATTTTTATTTCTGTGCCACCTGTGAGATAAATTGTCATGCCTGTGACAACAAAGAATCGCCTATGACTCGGGAAAAGCCACCTGCAAACTATTTAATGATGCCTAGTATCTTTTATTTAGTGCAATTTACAGTTTCATTAACGCCTGTCATTTAAAGTTTTATGCCTAGAAGAGTTAAATAATGCTTAATTCACTGGAAATAAATGCCTATGCTATTTTAAATAACACTTAGGAACATTTAAATCATGCATGCTAGCTGTTAAATTCTGCCTACTGCTTTTTGTATTATTTTATTGATTAATCATTAGTTTCAGATTTTTAACTCTCTGTTTGTGTTTTTTTTGTAGATGAATAGGCATCCGAAAGTGCAGAAACCAGAAAGAAGGGTTACAAAGGAAAGCAAAGAGGTAAGAGCCTTTAAGAAATACTCTAAAGATTTACATAACGTTTGTATTTTAGAGAATATAGAGGTAGAAGAACACTTGTATGAGCATGACATAAAAGTTAGTAGTGCATACAAGAAGAAATTTTCCACTCTCAATTAAGTTTATGCTTTAAGTTCTTAAAAGTTGTTTTTTGCAAATTTTAAAGAAAGAACTTAATTGTATTTTTGCTTTTGCAAGTTTTTCTTCACTTTGATCATTTGTGTTGACTAACTTGTTGGAGGAGCTAGAGTGGGAACTATCGCCACTAGATGAGTAAAAAAAAAAGTAAAAATCTCAAAAAAGTGCCTAGCCATTGCTAGCTTCGAAAGAAGTAATCTTCTCATCAAGCTTGCTTTCCCTTAGCTTGTGGAATTTCATTTTAAACTATTCTAAATAGGGAAAACCCTGTTATTGTCCATTTCAAACAAAGCATTAGACATATGCTCTTAAATTATTGTAAGTTGATAAAAAAGCCAAACATGTTGCGTTTGAAGTGGTAGAAAGAAAGGGATGAAATTAACCATACACTTTTTTTTTAAGAACCTCTTTGTAACAAGGTTGAAAAAGAATCATTTTGTTTCAAGTGTTTGAAAAAAGGAACAACAATAGGGATATGCTCTTCACTTTTTAAGTGAATCAAACTCCCAAACTTGTTGAACTAAGTTTGATTTCTTTCTTTTCTATACATGCTAGTTAAAATAGAGCTTTAGAGGGCCTACCTCTCAAGAATTTCCTTACGAGGACGGTGAGAGGGAACGACCCAAAGTGGGAGAAAATCACTTTTGCCATGATACTATCCAACCCACTATAAATAAATGCATTCTTCCCTAATGGGAAGGTGACTAAATTGTGTGCAAGTCTCTTCACTTCCTCGAGTAGTCCTTCAGGATTGAGAAAAATTGTATTTTTGTGTGTGTGGGAAGCCCGCAAGGGGGTAAAAGAACTTGGCATAGTTTAGAATGGAGGTGATCAATAAATCCTAAATAAGTAGCAATCCTACCTTTTAGAGCCAAAGTGTTTAAAAGCCAAATCTGAATTTAGTTAGATTGTGTGGAAGATATTCTTGTTATATACTTGTTAAAGTGACCGAGAACATACACATTTAGTGTTATTTTAGGGTTTTTTTTCAATTTTCAAGCAAGAATATTCTGCAGATCTAATCAAAACATTAACATTTTTAAAAATAAAATAAAATCTAAGAAAAACAAACTGGATCTGCAAAGTGCCACCTGTGAATAGTTAAACGACATCTATGATAGTTTAAATGATGCCTAGAATAATTTAAATATCATGTAAGTCACTGGAAAGTGACACCTAGAAAATTTTAAACAACTCCTATCAATAGGAAAAAGCCACCTGCTCCACTATAGAGTGGCACCTACACAAATTCCAGTAAACGCCTATTAATATTTAAGTCACGCCTACACACAGGCAAGTGACACCCAGAAAAAAAGAAGGGAAAACAATGGATAATTCCCAAAGACTTGGAAAACATTAGATTTTATATTTGAGTACCCTTTTGGGTTTTCTAGTTGTTCGTAAGTTCAAATTGATCAGAATCCCTAGTTTTGGACATTTTGCAAAAAATCATAATGTATTGATCAACTTAAGTGAGAAAGCCAACATTTTGAGCGCAATTCATGTCCAAGCTGGCTTTTACTCGATCTCACTACATTAAAAACACCCTACAATCAGATGATTCGTATCTAAGGTAAAATCTTCCTTTTCCAAGTGACACGTTTACTTCTTTGAGACAAACGCAAGAACCTACAAGAGAAGAAGAACCAACTATGTCTTTACCCTTTGGAAACATGGACCCCAATCAGATCAACCATTCTAATAAAGACGTGAATAACAATGGAGGTGGTGCAATTGATAACAATAACAACAATAGGGTAGGAATTGACCCTAATAACCAAGGGTTAAACAATAACAATAATGGAGGAGCAATGGACCCTAACAACCAAGGGTTAAATAAAAATAACAATGGGGAAAATGTTGATCCTAACGATGAAGAAGCAACCGATGAGAAGGTTAATGAAGCCATGCAAAGCCCTTTCTTCATGAAACTTATGGATAAAGTGTTGGATAGAGATGGGGAGAAGTACTTTTTAGACCTATCCCAAATGGGTCTTTATAATGCCCCACTAGCGAACCTAGGAGAACTTAAGCTAAACACGACACTAAGTTCACATAATATATTTTTTTTAAATGTTTACAAACAATATTAATAACAATGCGGAAGCAATACAATGAAGTACATGACATACATGAAATACAACACATATTTGATTAACATTCCTTGAGGGTTCCTTGACGTAGAATTACTTAAACAAACTAATCTACGATTACCATAATAAAGAATTGACATAAAGGTTACACAATCTGAAATTGATAACATACATCCCATAGTAAAGACTACATATACAACTGATACCATAAGGTACACTACCTAATCAACATCCACTGCACAAATCGCAGGGTATGTAATAATACATAATAATTAATACAATGCATCCTCCAAGGATGATAACCATCAAACACATATGGTACTAATATACAACTCATGAAACTGAACCAGTCTCCAAAGGAATCAGAAGATAGAACTGCATCAAAGAACATCCAAGCAAGAAGAATAATCCGTCAGAATCTCAATGGTAATAAGAATCACTACCACCCGACCACGTGGAACCAAAGGTCCACTCCCACCATGCTGAGGAGATAGTAACAGGCCCATCACACGCGGTATACAAAAAGAAAACAAAACAAGGTACACATGGCCTCATACTTCAATGCAAAGGAAGATCCTAGAAGCAATCTAAACCATAACAAAGAATACTAAACAACACCAAATGCAACCGACACACGTAGGATAACCTAAGCTGTATATAGGGAAGTGTCATCACA
>MU223691.1:109408-122530 GCA_018584345.1 Thuja plicata | reverse complement strand
TTTAATTATTAAATAGCCATATATTTCATATATCAATATTTTAACCTTATTACAGGTGCAATAATTAACAATAATATTTTTCATAAATATTAATTAAATAATTCAAGTTAAAAGCATCTTTAAATCACTTGAACCCCATCCAAACAGATAAATAACTCAAACAGATAATCAACTGAAATAGGCACCCAAGCACACACAAACAGGCTCACGAATCCATGTCACTGGACGAATTCAAACACTAGGGTAGTCAATCAGATTCTTGCCCAGTTCTAGGACAAAGTAAAGGTTTAGGGAATGGATTTGGACCTAAATATTATCTCCCCTCTCTTACCATTGAGATACTGCGATAGGGAACGCTCACTCCTGCCAATTCAGGGAAGACATAGCCTGGTACCTACAAACCTGTCATCACAAAAATGAGCATATATCCATGCAATATAGCAAACAATGGTTGAGACTATTTTATCGTGTGGATCTCACCGAAGAAAATAACTATGAATTTGTCCCATACCATACCAAACACAACAGATAGAAATGCAAAGCATACAAATGATCCATGTGCATATAAATATCGCGTCAGTATTGTCAGAAAATCATAATCAAAATGACGTCCAAACATAGTCATAACCACTATGAAATAATCATACATCATATGCAAATAGGTTATATAATACAACTAATCATAGATCAATAGCATAATAAAAATTAAAGCATGATTATCCTTAAAATCACCTGAAAAGCCAACACACACATACTATGGTCTAAAAGATATCAGAAACTAACATAGACAGACAGACAAGGGGGTATGTATTACAGTCTTAAACTCCCTGACGATTATGATGTCAATCAACTTAAACAAAAAGAATTTGAGGAAAATCCTATTGATATCATGAACAAACAATTCAAACTATTCCAAATGCAATTGGAAACAATGAGACAAATTGGGGCTCCTAAACCCTTTTCCATCGAAGCTTTGTGTCCTTTTCCATTCGATAAAACCCTAATTATGGTTTCATTCCCAAATAATGCTATTTTTCCTAAACATGATAAGTATGAAGGAGAATCTGATCCACAAGATCATTTAAGAGAATTTTGTGCATTAAGCCTTTATTTTATGCATGATACAACTTATTTAATGAGGTTGTTTCCTAGGAGTTTAGGAGGCATGGCAATGGAGTGGTTTTCCAAGTTACCCTCCGACATTCGAACTTTTGAAGAATTGGCCTCCAAATTTGTGAGTCATTATTCCTACAATATCAAACATGAGGTTATGATGATAAATTTATGTTATACCAAGCAATGAGATGGAGAAGGATTCTTAATTTTCTTACAATGATGGAGAGCGGTATTCGCTAGATACCCTCGAAGTGTACCTGAAAAAGAGAAGATGGACCTTTTTATTGATAGATTGACTAATGAGATGAGTTAAAAATTAAGGTTACAATGTCCTAGGTATTTCCAAGACCTAATTGAGAATAGGGTTACCACGGAAGAGGTATTGGTCAAAAGTGGAGAACTTAAGCTTTATAAAAACAATAACAATAATATCTCCATTAACAACCAAAATATAATTCCTCTTAACAATAACCAGTTTTGGATGAGGAATAACAAAAAAGGAGTGGTTAATGATGGAGTTTTAGAGGCAAATAATTTTAAGGCCACCCCTTTCAATCTTACAAAAGGATCCGCTCAAGCTAACAATGTGACTCAAGAACCCAAAGTACCTTTCAACAACAACACTAACAATAATAACTTTGGGAACAACCAAGGGGCTAACAAGCCTGTATAGTCAGAAAATGGAAGAAATTTCATGGTAGACTAATTTATCCTTTCGGGTAAGTGGTTTGGGGTCATGTCAAGTACCTTGAATGGGTACCTGACTTTGATCTAGCTTTATCCCCCTGTTCTGCCCCATTTCCACTCTTTCTAGCCTATTTCTGGCAACCCAGACTGAGAAACTAGGATTTTGGCCTTGGGGTATAGGTTGACCTTGACCTAGGTCAAGGTTGACCTTGACCTTGACCTAGGTCACAATCAACCTTTTTCAAGTCTGGGGCCCAAATTCCATAATCTTAGGGTTTCTGGATGTCGGTCTTTGGAAAAAGTTAATTCCTGCTTCTGGGTCGGCTGTTTCAGACTTCGGGACAACAAATCCTTAATTATATTTAACATATGTAATTTTCTAGGGGAATGGGTCCAGTTATAATTTAATTATCCTATGTTGGCCTCTCTAGAAGATTGTGCCCTAATTTCATATAAAAAGAAGCTTTTCTCTCTCATTTTCTCTAATCATTACCAAGAATCAAGAAGCAAAAGCATAATCAAGAATCCTAAAACTTTCAAGACTTGAAGAGTGAGATCCAAAGGTGAAGAAGAAAGATTTGAAGCAAGACAAGTAGCCATTGAAGCATTCATCCATTCTCAAGCACTTCTCAAGCATCCATTTTTATCAAGGAGATCCATTGGTGGCCATTGAAGGATTAAAACTCCATGGAGCCCTCTTATTGAAGATTTCTCCATCTACATTCCTCCAAGCCTCTTCCAATTCAAGAAACCATTCAAGATTGGTGTTGACTATCTACAAAAAAATTGATTGAAGACATCCTAAATTCTCCATTCTACATTCTATATTCATTTGGTGCATCCATACTTGTGGATTCAAGGATTCAAATTATCCACAAGGACTTTTACATGAGCAAGGTGAATTTTTTCATTTACTTTATTTATTCCAGCAATTTCAATTTTATATATATATATTTGAGGTTAATTCCAAAACTAGAGTTTGACTAAGGCAAACCCCTCCCCAAAACAAAACCCCCTTTTCTTGCAGGAACAGGTTCAGAATAGCAGTTCAGGATGGATATTCAGATACCCTTTTCTGCAAACTTCTGGGATCCGAAAACAAAATTTCAGTTTGAGAATTTTTAGGTCAATTGTGACATAGGGCGCAATCAAAAATTCTAAAAAATGGTGACATTGAATTGAGGGTGAAAATCAGAACTATCTCAGAATGGAAAAAGATTTATGGATTTTGTCCGTCTCTGCGTTTCTATTCTAGATTTGGTCTCAGATTTTCCAGAAACTCAACATAGGCTTCAGAAAACATCATTCTTTGATCTAGAATATTTCAAGGTTAATGCAGTTTTTCTATTTAATTCAATTAAGGTTTTCAATCTATCTAAATATATTCTACATTCAAATTAATCAAATCAATCAAACCTAGGTACTTAAGATCTTCCTTCCTTATTCTTTTTTCTAAATGATTGATTCATTTATGCATTGATCATTCTTTTGGGTTAATCAACTTGGATCTTTCATTTGCATATTTGAGGATAGAAGAAGAGCTTCTTATTTACCCCCATCACAATAATAAACACAACATATTTAAATATAAGGGATTTTATGTTAAATGAACACACCTCTATACCCAAATCATCCATTTTATCCTTTACAAATCCTAAGCCATTCTTTACATCAACTCCTAAAAGAACATTCACACCTTTGGGTGAACCACTTGAGAAGGTATTGAGAACCCTCATTACTAATAAGATTATTTAATTACCTAGAGCTCAACCGTATGAACCACAAATCAAACCTACATGGTGGAGTGAGTCTATTCATTGTGAATACCATAGGAATCGAGGACATAAAACAAATGATTGCATGTGTTTGAGACCACATAGCATTTAAAACTCCTTTCTACAAACATGAAAAGGGTGAATATTCCAATGCTCACAATGGAGGGAATAATGACAATAATTTGAGAGGCAACAACAATGTAAACTTTGCCCATAGCTATGAAAATACTATTAATGACCTATCCGGACATGATAGTACTATCAATGTTGTGGTAATCAAAGAATAACCTATTCAAGAGACCTCTAATGTTGTAACTAGGGGACAAGAAGAAATAATTACCCTACAAGGAAGTGCCCCTAAAACCTTTGGTCTTACTTCAACAACTAATTTGGCTAAACCAACATCTTCTTCAATAAAGACTTATAGTTTGGTGGATCAATTGCACAAAACTCCAACACAAATCTCTATCTTGGAGTTGTTGAAACTATCTCCTAATCACAAAGAAATAATGGAAAAAGCCCTAGTGGAAACTAATGTTCCTATAACCTTGGAGGAAGATAAGTTTCAAAATATGGTAGGACATCTCACATCTCCTCATTGTCTTTCATTCTCTGAACAAGATGATATGTCTATTACCCACCCTCAAAATTCACCCTTGCATATAGAAGTGTTAATCCAAAGGCATAGGGTTAAGAGAGTTCTCATTGATGGGGGAGCCAGTCTCAATATTTATACATTGAACCTTGTCAAGTCTTTAGGGATATCCGAATCATCGATTGACCCTAAAAATCAAATCACCATTAAGGCTTATGATGAGGAAGAAAGGTCTTCAAAAGGTATGATTGTTTTACCTATCCAATTGGGACCTATAAAAAAAGATACCATATGTCAAGTTCTTGACATGAAATTAACTTATAATATCCTATTGGGAAGACCTTGGATTCATGATATGCAAGCAGTACCTTCTACTTATCACCAATGCATACATTTTCCACATAGGGGTGAAGAGATCACAATTGGAGGAGATTCTAATCCCTTTCAATATTGCAACACATTGAAGCCAAGTCATGAATTATTTATTCCTCACAGTAGGGAAGGAGTCATCCCTAATAATACTAATGAATAATATAAAGAGGAAAGTTCAAAGTTGACATCAAATGCTACCTCCACCTCAAACCCTAATCAAACTAACTCAACTACATTAACTAAGGGGAAGGAAAAGATGAGTTATGAGGGCAAAAATTCACATGATAATTTAGTTAAGACTTCTACATTGAAGATGGAAATTTTGAAGCCTTCCAAGGAGGAAAGAGAACAAGCTAAGAAGGATTAATACCAAAAGATGAGTGAATTTATGCATACCTTTGAAAAACAATGTAGAATCAACTCCAAGGGAGTGGGGGAATATTCTGTTTCCCTATTTGATTTACCAACCTCTCCTATGAAATATGGAAAACCATCAAGTGCTCATCCCCATCGTAAATATAACTCTCATTTTTTAAGAGAGAGTGACAAATCTTCCTTAGAGAAGGAGGACAATGAAGTACTACAATGGCTCTATAAGGAGGAAGACACTTAAAATAATCCCATGCAAAGAGTAAAACACATCAAAATTCAAACTTATCAATATGGAAAAGGGTATCAAATTATGAAAAAAATGGAATATAAGGGAAGAGGACCCTTAGGAGTCCAGAATAGAGGATTTCTAGAACCCATTGAACCAGCTTGGAGATCAAAAGAAGAGAAATCTGGAATAGGTTTTCAACACAAAGGAGAAAGGTCAAGTCCAATGCATGATTTTCATGAATGTGTGCACATGGTAGGTTATGAGAGTGAAGATGATTCTGGGGATTATGAGTGGGATTCCTTTTCCAGCGAAGCTTCTTGTCATGACATAGAAGTTGATGTTATTCACATATATTGAACTATTCCCAATATCACAAGTCAAGACAATGAACATCAAGGTTAGATTTCTACACAAGTGTCAAGTGAACCTCAAGAATCCAACATAGGTCAAGAATCTAGGACTAATCAATGGATAGGTGAACCTTGGGTACCTTCGTGGGGGGGGGAGGGTGATTCAAATGTTGTATTTAATCCACACACATTCTTTCCCATGGAAATCAATGAGGAATCTAGCGAAGGAGATTTTGATCCTACTTCCATGGAACATCTTGAGGAAGCCCATGTCATAGACCTAAGTGATACAATATACGAACCTTCAAATGAGGTCATGTCCTTAAACCCTTCAAATGAAAATTTTCCAAATGAATCCTTAGCCTTAATGCACCTCGAACTCATTGATTGGGATTTATCCAAACCAAATGACTTATTATACTTTCCCAATGACCTTGCAATGGCCCAATACCTAAATGTGGTTGAGCCATCTTCTTCCATCAATGAATACAACCCGGAAATAATGATAGAGGCAGGGGTCCAACCTCTCAATCCACAAAATAAAAGAAAAAAAAACAAAAAAATGAAAAGGTCTAGTTGTGAAAACCACCATGTGGCAGTGCTAGAACCTAAAAAAGTAAAAATATCTGATGTTTCCAAAGGTGAAAACCCAATTGTGGCACCTAAGGAAGAGAGTTTGGATACCCTACTTGAACATGAAGATGAAAGGTCAACCATCCTTATTGAACCAACAGAGAAATTTAACATTGGCACTGAAGAGGATCCCAAGTTTATTCATTTAGCAACATCTTTGAGTCCATCAGAAAGGAAGGAGCTCATTGAATTATTTCAAGAAAAGAAAATTAACTTTGTGTGGTCTTATTCTTACATGCCAGAGTTAAATCCAAGATTTATAATTCATCATTTAAATGTGAAACCTGGTGTGAAACCCGTAAAGAAAAAATTGAGAAAGATGCACCCTCATGTGGCACTTTTAGTAAAAGCAGAATTGGAAAAGCTACTCAAAGTTGGATTCATAAGCGTAATTGCATATGCGGAATGGATATAAAATATTGTACTGGTCACAAAACATGAAAAATCCATTAGAGTTTGCATGGATTTTAGAGATCTCAATCTTTCTTTCCCAAAAGATGATTTTCCGCTACCTAGCATTGATGCTATAGTGGACTTAATAGTGGGTCATTATATGTTTTCCTTGATGGATGGATTTAGTGGATACAATCAAATTTGAATTGCACCCAAAGACCAAGAAAATATAGCTTTTACTGCCCTTGAGGACCCTTTTTTTGGAATGTGATGCCCTTTAGTCTCAAAAATTCTGGAGCAACTTACCAAAGAGCAATGACCACCATCTTCCACGATATGATGCATACCTTTTTAGAAGACTATGTGGATGATATTATAGAAAAATAACATGAAATAAAGGATCACTTACCAATATTATAAAATATTTTCACAAGGTTAGAGCAATTCAAAGTGAGACTCAATCCAAAGAAATGTGCTTTTGGGGTACAATCCAGAAAACTCTTAGGTTACATTGTTTCTGCAAAAGGCATTGAAGTAGATCCCAAGAAAGTGAAAGAAATAATGGACATGGAAATTCCTAAGAATATTAGCCAAATGAGGTCTCTTCAAGGAAGGCTTCAATCTATAAGGAGATTCATTTCCCAATTGGCAAAAAAATGTCATTCCTTCACAATGTTGCTACATAAAGACACCATTTTTACATGGGATGAGGAGTGTGACAAAGATTTCACATTGTAAAAAACATACTTAGTGAATCCACCCATCTTCATGTCACCTATCAAAGGAAAACCATTTTTACTTTACATATCAGCAACGGATAAATCTTTAGGGGTCCTATTGGCACAAGAAGACAATGAAGGAAAAGAAAGAGCCATTTACTATTGTTGCCCCACTTTTGGTCTGCATACCTTTGAGACAAAGTGGATGTTTTATGTGTAGTAGTGATCTTGAAAGCTTCGTATGAGTCCTAAGTCTAAGTCTAGCTATCCTCTTAGGAAAGGAGGCCTTTATCAGATTTCCCTAAATTTCCTTCTCTTCTATGAGCCGGGAGGAATTAGCCTCTAAGATTGTGTTTCTTTGGGTAGGTTAAGTTCCCAAATCTGATAAAAGTCATGTTTCAAAGGATTCTAACATTGATTTTATATGCACTTGAAGTTTTTTCCTTAAAGCATTCCGTTTGGCAGCATGTCGGAAAATTGGTTCTGAGCTTCTCCATGACGGAAAATCACTACAGAGTGCATTTTCCACAATAGATAGAACTTAGAGTATCAAAGGTCAATGGAAGTCAGAAAAGAGGGATTTGGGAATAAGAAAGCTTTAGGAACTCAGATTAAATCTATTCCAAGAAAAAGGAATGATTTAATGAGGAAGAATTCAAGATGTAAGCCTATTGGCGGAAAAGCAAAAAATGGCTTCTCCACTACTCCAATAGGTGGGTTTCTACCCACAGAGTGCGTTTTCTGCCATAATTTTATGAAAGGACTTTAAAGAAGAATAAATCTCATGAGTGATCTAGAGCATAAAGAAAGTGGATGAATTCAAGACATTCCATTTTAGCATCTCAACGAGCTAAATTTCTTCCTCAACAGATTTTTGAGTAGAGAGCACTCTTGAGGCATTTCTCCGCCGAAACGGAAGCGGAAAAGTGATTTTTTGCTACCTCCAAAAAGTTACCGTTATGGTTACTAAAGTGAAAGGATGTTTCTTAATGACCTATTGGAGTAAAAGTAATTAATTCAAATAAATCCGTTTTACTCTATAACGAACTTTTCCATTAATGTCTTAGTCTTTTTATTCATGTGGTGTGAGAAGTTGGCCGTTAAACGGTAAGAATTCAAAAGTTATAAAATCAACAAAGTATTCCAGACAGGGGCTACCATTTGTTTGACAAATTGCTCAAATTCAAAATTCTTAGCGATAGTTGTTCATTTCTCTTGCACTCCTAAGAGATCTACTTTATTCTCAAATCATAATTGGTTGAAGTATGGCTACTAGATTCACATGATTCGATGGGATAAATGGAATCACATCTGATTGGCATAATATTATAGACACCTCCTTAAATTTCTTTGATATGCAGAACTTTCAAAGAAGATTGAAGGCAAGCCAGATGCACCCTATCACTGAGAAATTAAAAGAGAGTGGGTTAGTAGAAGTGGCTGGTATTCCTGTTGCCGTCCAAGCTCTCGAGCTTGTTCGGGAGTGCATAGCTCGGTATAATCTGGATATTAAGCAAATTCTCCTGCCCAAAAACATAGTGCTTCTGTCCATTGATTGAGATTCTATCCAGAACTCCTTGTGCATTCCAGAGCAGGATGAATACTTAGAAATGACATATAGTTAGGCGGTCACCAAATATGTAGCGAAGAAGGTAGTATGGAAGAAATAAATAATGAAGGCATGGTTTCAAGAGCTGAAGAGCACCAAAGGCAAGTTTCCCAAAACATTATATGACATGAATTTGAAGCCAGAGATCATAGACATCTTGATGCTACTCCATAGAATCCGAGGTGAGAGTGATGCATTGAATTTCATTGAGAACCATTTGTTCTTGGTTTAGGTGATTTGTTCTTAGCACCACTTTATTGATTGGGCCCTCATGGTAAGAAAAAATCTCTCTAGTGCCCTAAGTAGAGCTAAACTTTAGAATGAGTTCTACATGTCTTCAGTCCTTATATATATTAGCCACAATTCAAATTTGGGTAGGGCTTCCTAGTTTAGAAGAGTTCCTAGATGATGTTAAAAGCTATGATTTTTTCCCATGTCTACAATTGCATAACAGTTATGCTGAATATCTCAGAGTTAATGATGCGTTTATAGTGAGACTGTGTAGGGAGCTACAAGGTTGTCTAGAAAGGAGATTTTCTCCTAAATCCATGACTTTTATCAACCAATTTGGGTGCTTTTTCATTCAATTTATGGATTTCTCATATCTTCGTCTTGTAGGATTCAATGACTTCCCTTTGAAGCTGCCCAGATACCCTGATGATATGATCGTGCTAGTGGAGGTGGTGAGGCAGGCACTCCAAGTGAACCTGATCTATGCTGATGCTACAAAGAAGGGCTATGATTTTCTAATGACCATTGAAGCCTATAGTTGCGCATCTCAGTCTGAAGAAAAGAATGTTTTGAAGACATTCTCAAAGAGGTTTTAGTTGGAGACATATGATGTTTTGAGGCCGCAGTATGACCCTGTAAACTATGCCTGAGATATCTTGCAAATGAGTCATGCAATTCATCATGTTGATGATATTGAAGACTAGTGGGCTAATTGCAAAGATGATTTAGAAAGCTGAGAGAGATTCTACGCCAGGTTAACTATTGAACAATTCAAAATGTTCAAAGTTAACATTGAAGTGGAAGGATTGGAAGATGATGGTCAACATATGTATGATAATACATATTTGGAGAAAATAAAGCCACTTCCTATAAGTTACAATCCCATGCTAGGCTAGGCCATTAACAACCTGGAAACCCTGATGGGTGGAATTTACAAAAGAACAAAGAAGTGGGTTGAATGGACTGCAGGCAGAATGAAGAGGTTAGAAAGGAAGCCTCCTACTCAAAGGACCCTAGAAAAAGATACTTCGAACATTGCAACAAATTCTTCAGTAATACTCCCAACTATGGCCAAAGGTTCATCTTAGCCAGCCGGTGGAGGTGATGAACCTCCTGAGAAATAAGTTCAACCAAAGAAGACATGTGGAGAAAGCCCACTTCTAGATATCAGGTCGACAGAAGAAGCAGTTTCTACAGACTTGGCCAAGCCAACAGAAGAACCCACCAAAGATGCAGGACTTGAGCAATCAACTAAAGCAATTGTTGTAGATACACAAGTCAACACTTCAACCCAAGATACTCCAAGACGAGGGTCCCCTATTGTAGTAGAGGTGGGTGAGGATACATCCAACACCTTAGCCACAGAATTGGATGAGAGGGTTGAAAAGCAACAAGAATCTGCTCAAGTCATCAGATTAGTCTCCTCTTCTCCAACATTAGTGAATCCATTTTCTTCCAGGCCAAAAGCTACTCCTCCAGTCATAATGAAGCTGTTCATAGAAGAGTTGGTTTCTGCTTCCAAAGTTACCAGTGTTTAATCATGGATAGAACATACTTTAGAGTGGAAAAGGAAGAGAGCAGAGGAAGAAGCTTCTAGCAAAGACACTCTCTCATGGGCCTTGCAACCCAACACCATAGTGGGTAAAGCAAAGAAAGTAAAGACAATGTCTACACTAGGTTGGGATCCTAAAATAGGGAATTTCACTATGCAGGTTGCCAAGCCTACTAAGTGTTAGTAATAATTGAGAGGGGTGGGGGGGTGAATTAGTGACCTCAAAAATTTATCCTTTAAACTTTAATCCACCAATCAATACACCTCAGATTATTAAATCCCTACAAGATGCATGCCTTGAAATTATTTGAAATAATTAACTGTCTATCGATTTACCTTGTCTGTCTTTATTCTCCTTGATTATCGATAAGCAGTAAAACTTATTTACCGATACTCAATAAATATGTAGAGTATACCAATCAATCTATAAATGCATATGTGAAATGTAAAACAATAAAGTAATAAACCATACACACATAACACATGGATTTTAACATGGAAACCCTATTAAGGGAAAAACCACTGGGATCGGTACCCCAAATTTTCACTCTTCTGAAGTGAGCCCTGTTAGGAGCCAACCCTGTTAAAGGTTACAAACATAGTGTTAAGTGAGACCTTGTTAGAGGATTTTTATACATAGGTTGTCACTTAGTATCTGGCATCTATTTTTCTACCATCCTTGAATCAGCCATCTTCTTAGACTGTCAATAGGCTTTAGGAAAATCTTGCTACCATCCTTGAATCAAACTTCTTCTTAGGCTATCAATAGGCTTTATGCAAATTCAATGCTACTTTAATGAATCAACCTTTTTGGCAATCTATTAGGATATACCTCAATTATAGAAGATGGTTAAGTCCTGCTCTGTTAAGAGACATAATGCTTCAATGGTTAAATTGAAACACAATGACTTGTTTCTAATGCAACTTAAATTGCATATTTTAAGATCTATTTAAGTACAATACCTCTCTGATCAATGTATCAATTCAATTTATTTATGCTCCAAAATCTCTTCTGTGTGATGCTGTGCTTCACTGTTCGTCAGTGTCTACAAAATTCTTTAGCTCTCCCTTAGCTTGATTGATCAAGACTGTATGAAGTTTATCCTTCACCAGTTTCTCTTCAACATCTTCTTTCTATTCACTCCCCTTTTGTGTATCTGTTTGCATGCAAAAATGAATTATGCTTGTCTCTTATATAGACATGATATTCCTTAATTCTTGATTCTTGGCGTGAAAAACAATCCAGCCAATCTGATTTATGGCTTTAACTCCTAATTTATCTCATAGTTATCTTCTTGCCAACTGTATAAATATTATTTAAGTCAATTACTTAACTGTGGTCAAATAAAACAAATAAAAAAACCAGTTAAGTCTATCCTTAAGCTCTGCCAGCTAGATATTTTGTCATTTTTTGAACTCTCTATTTCATCGGTCAATTCTATAGTTCGTCATCGATGACAACTGCCAGTTCCATCGGTGTAACTCCAGTTAGCTTCAGGATCTCTGTCTTTTTGGAAACTCTATTTTTAGTTCGTCAGGCATCCTGTGATTCTACTTCGTCGGGCAACACTATCTTCTACTCGTCGGGCATCACTGTGACTTTTTCTCTGCCTTTACCGATGGTGTGCACTCCATCGATATAGTCTATCACTTAGTGAATACTTGAATTTTATGCATTGCTGAAAGCATAATCATTGTTCTATTGATTGTTAGAAGTCTTTGGCATTATGTACATGATTGTATAGATGATATCAAGTTGACATCAATGACAATACAAACCATTAACTATTTTAATGTCTTGCATTATCTTCAACTTAACATTATCAAACATTCAATTAGTTACATGTCATCAATCTCTCCCTTTGGCGTTGATGGAAACATACTATATTATCACACTATACTATTTCTAATATAATATGAAATACAATTGTTGAGATTCATCAAATTACCAAACAATTTGTTTTGATAACTGATAAAAATTTCTGACCACCGATAAGCTCTATGTTAACTTAGATTTGATTCTTGCAGCTTTCTGTGTTTCTTCTTCTGATGTGTTGTGTCCCCTGTTTGTGTCAATTTCTCTCTTTTGACTGTTCTTTTTCTTTGATGTCACTGTCTTTTGTTTGCAACTTTTATACAACTTCTCTCCCTATGGATATGATCTCTCCCTTTTTGGAGTAATCTGATAATGAATAGTTTCTGATGATAATATGGATATATTCTCTCCCTTTGAAAACAATGCCAAACAAATATTTTACAAATATATGACATTAATGTCAAACAAATATTTTCTTCTATCCATAATATATTCCTTGAATTCCCCTTATCCATCATCAATACAATAATATGCTTTGGTGCTTGGTTCTGATATATACCTTTCTGTATATAGATGTAGCTTTGAAGTTCATCTTTTGCTTGCATCAATCATGAATGATATTCTGATAATATATGGCTGATGTAGCCTTCAGTCCTTTACTGACTGGTAGACA
>MU223691.1:93142-104763 GCA_018584345.1 Thuja plicata | reverse complement strand
GAGCCCTGTTAGGAGCCAACCCTATTAAAGGTTACAAACACACTGTTAAGTGTGACCTTGTTAGAGGATTTTTATACATAGGTTGTCACTTAGTATCTGGCATCTATTTTGCTACCATCCTTGAATCGGCCTTCTTCTTAGACTATCAATAGGCTTTAGGAAAATCTTACTACCATCCTTGAATTAACCTTCTTCTTACGCTATCAATAGGATTTATGCAAATTCAATGCTACTTTCATGAATCAACCTTTTTGGCAATCTGTTAGGATATACCTCAATTATAGAAGACAATTAAGTCCTGCTCTGTTAAGAGACTTAATGCTTCAATGGTTAAGCTGAAACATAATGACCTATTTCTTATGCAACTTGAATTACATATTTTCAAATCTATTTAAGTACAATACCTCTCTGATCAATGTATCAATTCAATTTATTTATTCTCCACACTTTTAGCTCTGTGATGTTGTGCTTCACTATTCGTCAGTGTCTACAGAATTCTTTAGCTCTCCCTTAGCTTAATTGATCAGGACCGTATGAAGTTTATCCTTCACCAGTTTCTCTTAAGCATCTTCTTTCTATTCACTCCCCTTTCATGTATCTGATTGCATGTGGAAATGAATTATGCTTGTCTCTTATATAGACATGATGTTCCTTAATTCTTGATTCTTGATTCTTGGCATGAAAAACAATCCAGCCAATCTGATTTACAGCTTTAACTCCTGATTTATCTCGTAGTTATCTTCTTGCCAACTGTATAAATATTCTTTAAATCAATTACTTAACTGTGGTCGAATAAAAAAAATAAAAACAGTAGTTAAGTCTATCCTTAATCTCTGCCAGCTAGATATTTTGTCATTTTCTGAACTCTCTGTTCCATCGGTCAATTCTGCAGTTCGTCATCGGTGACAACTACCAGTTTCGTCAGTGTAACTCCAGTTAGCTTCAGGATCTCCGTCTGTTAGGAAACTCTATTTTTAGTTCATCGGGCATCGTGTGGTTCTGTTTTTTCGGGCAACACTGTCTTCTTCTCATCGGGCATCACTGTGACTTTTTCTCTGCCTTTACCGATGGTGTGCACTCCATCAGTGTAGTCTGTCACTTAGTGAACACTTGACTTTTATGCATTGCTGAAAGAATAATCATTGTTCCATTGATTCTCTGAAGTCTTTGGCATTATGTATATGACCGTATAGATGATATCAAGTTGACATCAATGACAATACAAACCATTAACTATTTTAATGTCTTGCATCATCTTCAACTTAACATTATCAAACATTCAATCAGTTACATGTCATCACTAAGGAGGGAAGAATCAAAGATATGAATACCTCTAACTTTTAGTTATAGTCATTTGACATGGGGCTCACTTGGCATGACACCAAAGTAGACTGGTGGAAGTCCACCAATGTGGTAATAGAAGAAGAGCTTGAGGAGCTCAAAACTGCTAATGTTCAACTCAAAGCAGAAGTAGCTGAGCTAACTAATTTCATCAGATAGCTCATCACTCCAATAGCAAGTGTTCCCAGTATGTAGACCAATTTTGATCCCAGTTCTATGGAGAACCAAGCCATCATAGCCAAGTTACAAGAGGATAGACACTTTTGGAAAATTGGCAAGCGATGGATTGAGAGGCTCGAGTCTGAAGGGCTAGTAGTTGTTGAGAAACTTGGTAATGCTCTCTTAAGGCTGGAAATAGAGAGAAGTAATATTGATAAGAATCTACAAGCTCTCGCATCTGAGAGAGTGAGATGCCAAGAATGCATAGTGATGCTTCATGTGGTAGTAAAGATGAAGACTAAGGAGGCTTTAAAGGTCAAGATATTATAGAAAGGAGATGAGCCTTTGATTGAATGGCTTCAAAGCTTGGAATTTAAGATCGAGATGATCATCCAAGCTGATATAGGGCTACAGAAAACAAATGTCAAGATCAAATAGGAGCAGAGTAAAGATTTTAAACTCCTTCAAGGTTTGCACACAGAATCACGGACAAGTGGTCAGGTCAAAGAGATGATCGGATTGGATAGTATGCAGAAATAATTTTCTAAGTATGTGCATAAGCTGTCAGAGTAGTCTTCCAACCATTTGGACAAGGTGCCAGAGCTCCAATAGTTGAGAGGATGTATTTTTAAAGCCATGGAAGAGCTGAAGGATCAGACAGATGCAATTAAGAGCCTGGCCAAAGAACATTCTAGGTGACTTATCAGATATACCAATGTCCATGTTAATAGACATGAAGAGCTCATCCAAGTCATTACAGCTGTCATCACCTATAGGGCTAAGTTAGACAAGGGGAAGTAAACCGAAGCCTAGATAGATTCCCTCTTGTGCTAAATTTTGATTGTATTATAATGGGTAAACTTTTGTTTATCATTTCTAGTTGGAGAAGTGGAACCATTTTGGTTACCCTTATGTAACGGTCCAACTTTGGAACCCTATATGTATTATTTTCCAAATCAATGAAAAGGTCAGCTAAATTTTGGTGTGAAAGATAGCATTTTACTGAGTCAAATTTGTATGTCTGAATGCCATTTCTTTAATTTCTCCACTGCATTTCATTTATCTATCTATTATGTTCGAATATTTCTTTGGAATTAGATTTACAATTTGTGGTTGAACCAGAATTCTGTATTATGATTTGATATAGTTAATTAGGGGGAAATCTGGCATTTTTTTGAATCTAGGAGATTTCCATGTGAAATAGATTGATTCATTGTTGTTTTACCATTAAATCTTTAAGTCTTGCATTTGCATTTTCATTATCAGTTATTGCATTACCAGTTTTAAGGAGTCATATGATTGATGAAGTCTTAGAATTGGCTAAAGTTAGAATTGGATTTATCCTACCTGAGCTATTTCCTGTCAAGGTTTAGCTTGGATTTCCTCTTCTGTTCTTGGGTCAAGAACATACCCCTTTTAGAATAGGAAATATCAATATTTATTGAAGATAATTTACATAAGGGAGCTGTACCTTTAAATTAAGAGGGAAATTATTTGTTTAGTTACAATTTTCCAACTGTTGTATTTAATTGTTCTTAAATATTTGGGTATTCTAGAGTTAAAGCATAAAAGAAAAATCTGTTTACCAACAACTACTTGAGTAGAACATTGATAAAATATGAATTGAACTATAGCTTCATGGAAAGGGCTTTCCTAGTTGTGGTGTTTTCCTCTCAAAAGCTTAGACATTAGATGTTGATGCATAAAGTGAAGTTAATTGCCAAAATTGATCCTTTGAAGTAGCTACTTAGTAAAACAGCCGTAACAGGAAGGATTGCGAAAAATGGGTGATGGTACTTAGTGAGTTTGACATTGAGTACATGGATAGGAAAGCAATAAAGGGAAAAGTAATTGCTGATCAGTTGGCCGAACATCCTTTAGAGTCTACACATCTAATTCAAGTAGAGTTTCTTGATTCAAAGATTGTTAATGTGGAAGCAAAGACATGGACCTTATATTTTGATGGATCCTATACTCAAAGTGGTTCAAGGGTAGGAATTATTTTGATAACACCTCAAGGTTACACAATTCCAAAATCTTACAAACTATTGTTTCCTTGCACAAATAATATTGTTGAATATGCAGCTTTGGTCATAGGTCTCAAAATGACCTTGGAATGGAATGTCATAGAATTGAAAGTTTATGGAGACTCTCAATTAGTCATCAACCAAATCAATGATGAAAAAAACACTAAAGATAAAAAAAATTGATGTGATATAAAAGGATGGTGGATGATTGGAAAAAATGTTTTTCTTTGATTACTTTTGAGAAAATTCCATAGGACAAAAACAGAGCAGTTGATGCAATGGCTACCTTGGCTTCATTACTCCAAATGCCTGATCATAATGCAAGGTACGAATTCTTGGTGGACGAGATGGAAAAACCAACATTTGAATTACCTGATACCCAAATAATTTCCCTTCTTAATGGACATGACTCACCTTGGTATGGACCAATTTAAAACTTATCTCAAAAACCAAACCTTACCTTTGGACCAAACCTGAGCTCAAAAACAAAATTTCATAAGACAATCAGCTCATTATACCATCCTATCAGACACATTGTATCACAAAGATCTTGACAGAATGCTCCTTAGGTGTCTAGAGGAAGAGGAATCAAGGTTAGCTTTAAGAGATGTCCATGAGGGGATTTGTGGGTCGCATTTGAGTGGATTAAATATAGCTAAGAAAATCCTTCGCATGGGGTATTTTTGGAAAACCTTAGAGAAAGATGCTTGTCAATTGTGAAAGTTTGTGCTAAATGCCAATATCATGGAGACATGATCCATGCATCTGTACAATAATTACATCCATTTATCACACCATGGTCATTTTATCAATGGGGTTTTGATCTAATTGGCATGATTTACCCACCATCTTCTAATGGACATAAATACATCCTCACAACAACAGAATATTTCACTAAATGGGTAGAGGCCATTCCTTTGACAACTGCAATGGGAAAATAGATTTCCATGTTTATCCTTAATCATATCATTTGTAGATATGGTATTCATCATGCCATCATCACCGACAATGGAAAACAATTCAAGAAAAAAGACTTGGATGAACTTTGTGAAACTTTTCATATTATTCACCATTGTTCCTCCATTTTCTATCCTCAAGGTAATGGACAAGCTGAGGCTACAAACAAGAACATCCTCAAAATATTAAAAAGATCAGTTGATAAGTCAGGAAGAGATTGGCATATTCAGATAAACCTGACATTGTGGGCCTATAGAACTAGAAGTTGAGATTCCATCCCTAAGAGTATCACTACATGGATTAATCACTAATGAGGATTATAGGGTTGCCCAACTTCAACTATTGGAATTGTTGGAGGAACATCAAACACAATAATATGATCATTTGAAGGTATATCAAAATAAAATTTCAAGAAACTACAACAAGCACATCAAGCCAAGAATCTTTCAAGTGGGAGACTTAGTGTTAAGAGAAAACCCCCAAAAAATTAGGCTGATAGAGAAAAGAAAGGAAAATGGGAAGTGAATTGGCTTGGTATTTTTGTTATCATTTCTTCGTTTGGAATGCGAACCTACAAACTAGCTGATTGTGAAGGGGATGAGTTGCAAGAGCCCATTAATAGCATCCATTTAAAGAGGTTTCATACCTAATCAAATGAAAGAGTATCAGATGAGTTAGAATCTTGTTTGTACATGAGCAAAATTCAAAATCCAAAAAAAGGAGAAAAGATCAAAATCCAAAACAAATCAGAAAGATAAAAAAGCTAAAAACAATGGAAAAGCAGAAAATCAGAAAAAGGAGAAAATTGAGCATGAAGAAAGTAAAAACATTGCAAAATCAAAAAATATGTTGTCTTAGTGAAAACCTAGCAAATAGGCGCCTCAGTGATTTTTTTTTTTTTTTAAAGCAATGAAAAAGAGAAAAGTGCCTTGGTGAAAACCTAGCAATAGGTGCCTTGGTAGCAAAAAAAGAAAAAAAAAGCAGTAAACCCAGAAGGTGAAAACCTGGAAACAGGCACTTTTTGTTCCCTTAGGTTTTTCCTAGTTGCATGTTGTACATATTTCTTTCTTTCCATCTCATTTGTACATATCCTCATTGCATCTATCATTTGTGCATAATCATAATAAAGCCTCTCAGCTACATTGTTGCATTCTAGGTTTCATATTGCTCTAAGTTTTACACACGGTCACATTTATCACTTGGGGGAAAAAGCATTGGTTTTGGTACCACACAAATTCAAAAGTGCTACATTTTGGTCACACGACAGAAGTAGATTTTCAGAATTTCAAAGGAGAGATATTTTGGAACCTTTGATGGATATCATTGTTCAATTCAAACCATTTGATTGCATACCTTGATCCTTGAACTTTATTGACTTATTTTATCAGGATTAAAAATTGACAACATTTAAATGATCATAATGTTTGGAATTCTTATTGAAAATATTGATACATTGCAAAACACTTGAAATTTTTGATGATTTTCTTTGACCTTTTCAATCATGTTATTTTTAGCTAATTGATGATGTTTCGAATAGATTGGCGATGATGGAGACATGATTTTTTTCTTGAATTTTGTGTTACTATTTTGAGGAAGATCCCCTAACTTGTGTGAATTTGTCTAACAAAATGGTCATTAAAGAACTATCAAGGACATTCATATAGGAAGGAGGGTTAACCTTTGTTTGTTTACACAAAAGGATACCTTGGCTATTTAGATATTCCATATCTTAATACCAAAATCCACTTGCAACATTGAATCCGTTGAAACCGGTATTCATACTCCCATAGTTGGTTATCCAACTAGTGAGGGTTGTACTAGTTTCTAAAAAGGTTACCAAAAAGCGATTAAAAGTGGTATTCATATCATCATGATGTGGTCAGTGATGGTTGTACTTTCTTTCTGGTCCCACAATGCTCAATGATGAAACTATATCTCTTTTGAAATTCTTTCACAAATAGCTAGTGACAATTAGTTGCATTGCATTGCATTTTCATGATAGATTAATTGCATTATTTCAAGTATTTTTCCAAGTGACGGGGGTTAATTATTCCAATATTGATTCATAAATTCATTTGGGGGGATTCAATTTTAAATTATCCTTGGTTGAAATCAATGATGTGAGATTATCTTTTGCATTGCATTCATTCATTCATAGCATTAATCATTAGCTTTATATTAGAAAAAAAAAGATAAGAATCATTAATAATTATTCATTTGCATACATTTAGTTAAGGAGTGCATTTCATATCAAAATCGCATACATCAAATATTATAAAATTTAAAAAACATAGTTGCATTCATAATCCATTTATATCTATACATCAATGCATTGCATTTCATCCCTACAAATCAGAAAAGAAAATAGGAATAAGCGCATTCATCATTTGCATTCATATAATCTATATCATATGTAAGATAAATTGCATCCATGGCATAATAGAAATTAAATGCATGCATAAAGCATCATATAGATATGTGCATAAAGATATCTCACATCACAACATCAACATATTAAAGAGAATCAAGAAATTCATCATATAAATGTCCATCAAATCATGATCCATTCAAGTTGTATACCAAGATACAATATCATCAATAAAATGGTACATCAACAAAGTCCTGATCAAATCAATAAAACATGATAAACATGATACATCATCATAAAATGTGGATCAATATCTATATATCTCAAGACCCAGCAGGGGCACCTGATCCATCACCTTTACCTGACCCATCCCCTGTCCCAAGAGGTCCTTTATCATCTGATCTATCCTGAGTAGTGTGTGGTCCCTGACTAGTACTGACAACACTAGGCCTCTATGACATAATAACCATAAATTGCTGCATCATCATAGCCACCTGAACTAAATGAACAACCACTACTGTCATCCCTGTCTATAATGTCTGCACATCTTGTGTCAAGGCATCTATCACTTGGGGAACCTATGGTGCCTGGGGAGCTTGGGGAGCCTATACTGTCACCTATGGTGTAACTGATATCTGAGGAGGCACCTTCTATGCTAAAATCTATCCCTGTACTAGTGGAACCTGTTGTGTTTGTACTTGTGGAGGATCCTTATATGCTCCTAGAGCCTGTCTCATAGCTGCAATATGAGCCTATCACCCAAATCTCTATCTATGTTGCCCCCATGCTACTCCTATCCTCAGTTATACTAATCCAGGTCCCTGTACCTGTCAAGCCAGTCTGAATCCCCTACCTTTAGCTCTGACATGACCACCCCGTGTCTGAGGTCCCACCCATCCTCTACCAATCACCCTCAGAGCTCTTTGTATTCTAGGAGCTCACTGTCTAGTCCGCCTACCACCACCACCACCATCACCTCCATCCCCACCCTCATCACCCGATGTATCATCTACGTCTAGTATAGGATTCACTGGAACGGTAAACCTTAGGAATTTGTTTCTAGAGAACAACTCTCTATACTCCATGGACATCCCTGCATCTTCCACATGTTCCAACATGTCTCATCTGATAAATATCAGCCTATCAATCTCATGGCATGCAAACTGGAAATCAATCTATGCACCCCACATAAACCACTTGGCCTGTACTTGTGCATATAGGGCCATACCCTAAGGGCATGCCCTAAACTTGGCCATACTACCTAGATACTCATTTGAAACAGAATCTCTCAATCAAGAGTGGTGATCGACCAATAATCCACCTTGGTGCAAACATGTAAGGGAGCTCATCATCATCCTCCCACCAACCCTCACATCCCAAATATGGTCTCCATACGACCTGATCCATATCATCGATCATTCGACACTAATACTCTAGTTTGCCCAGATGATGCTGGATAACCTTGCCACCCTACAAAAAGTCATAAGGACACCCATGGCCTTGAACACACACTGGTACTGGTCTTGTAATGGGTATATGCTCCCATATCCATAACTAAAGAAAAACTGCACCAAAAGACACTACTACACTCGACCTGTATACAATCTCATGCATATCATGGTATAGCTAAGTTAACATGCATGATCCTAATCAAAATTCCATGGCTATACAATCAAATCCTCAATAATGCAGCCCCATCCAATGGATAATCCTTGACCTCGTCGATCAGGAAGTAGTAAACCTCCTATCACAACACCTAAAACTGTTGGCAATGTCAGAAAAGAAGTGAACTATGCCCATGTAATAGTATCATCTCTGATAGTATTATCATTGAAGACGCGTCTGCAGACAATCCCATCATACACTGAATCATAATAGACTCATTCCCCACGAGTAGGGATATAGAGTAGTTGATATAAATCCTCGGGAGTGATGGTCATCTCACCGAGTGGCAAGTGGAAAGTGTTGCGGTCAGAGTGCCATCGCTCTGCCACAACTGTCAATATACCCCAGTTCAACTAAAACCGAGGGATGCCTAACAAGAAGCTCAAACCATAAAGCTCAATGAATCGATACTCTAGATCTATCAACTCCTGAGCTAAATCTATAATCCAAGAAGCTAGATTCTGTGCATATAGTTTAGGGAAATGTGCATGTTTTGCAAATCAAGGGAATTATATCAGAATTTTTCTATCAATGAATTATCCTAAGTCAATCAATCTTTTCTCTTCTTGAGCACAATCAACTTATTATTCCTATCTCTAGATCTTGAGACAGGACCAATATGATCAGTTTTCTATCCTATCAGATTGAAAAATAAAACATTCATTGTTACAATTATCCTAATATCCTAATCACTTGTTCGCATTACTACAACAGATCTATCTACCTTGGAAACCAAATTGTTAATCTAGATGATCAACCAATAATCATTTTGAGCATTTCAAATCAAATTTCCATCAATTTTTCCTATAGGCGTCACTTGGCTAAGTGTACGCGACATTTTAACCTACGCATCATTTTACACATCATATGTGTCATTTAAACAATCGAAGGTAGTACTTCATTATCTAAGCGGAATTTCATCAACCTAGGCGTTACTTAAGCATTCCTACGTGGCATTTAAAACTTAAGGTTTTGTTAAGAGACATTTTAAACCTAGTTTGACAATTTTAACCTAGCTTCTAGGCATGGCTTAACTACTCCTACATGGAATTTACGAGCGCGGAGGTGGTTTTTTACTACCCTAGGCGTTAGTTAAACTATCCTACGTGGAATTTTATAGGAAATCATCTAAAATGCATGAAAACTTGACATAAATGTTATTAAATACATGCAAAAAATGCACCAGGAGGGTCAAAATCACTCACCGAAGGTCCATAATCCAAGGGTCTTTGATATTGACGTCCTCTCTCAAACTGATGCTATCGAATAGGTACAATCATGGATGATAATCTTCACAGGATCAAAGCAAAATATCAACAGTCAAAAGTGAAAATGAATAGTAAATTTGGGTTTTTCAACCTATTTAAGCTATTAAACCTAATTTTGGAGGGATTTTTACCCAATGTGACCTAAAACTGCATTTTCTGCAAACTGGGGCATATTGTGATATCATTATCATCATCAATGTTTTCATAAATAAAATCATCTTGGATCTTGTTTACATCAGTATCATCATGTTTTGCCTATGGAGATCAATCAGTTTCATTTCTGAGGGGGCATCATCATATCATCAAATCAGGGTTCTATATCAAATCTGGGGCATTAAAAATTCAAAATTTTATTAGTGGGGCATTCTGCATCAAATCAATCAAATCATAGTTTCAAATTAGTTATCAATCAGATTATCAATCATATCAGGGTTTCAAATCAATTGCGAATCAAGTTATCAATCAGATCAGTTTTATCAATCAATCAATCAGTATCGAATTAGTGATCAGGACATGCAATTTTCTTTGAATCAATGCGCTTCACACATCAATTCAAAGAGGGGCATTTGTAGACACCTAAAACTGGGCAGGTGTCCTAGAATCAACCAAATATGCAAATCTCAGCCAAATGGTCTAATTTTCATCAAAATGGATCAAAATCAATTCAAATGGACAATTATCAATAAAAATGGACAAAATCAAGTTAAATCAAAGGATTAATTAACCATGACATCAAATAATCAAATATAAGCCTAACAAGATCAATCAAAATTATATAATTGATTTTAATCAATTAGTTATATAGTTTTAAATCAAAAATCAAATTGAACCTATTCATCCCTACATGGCTAATTTAATTAATTGATTGAATTAAATAATCCTAATATCTTTCAACATAAATTTGAGCAACCAATGGGAATTGAGAACACAAAGCACATGGATCACTCCTAAATTTGAATCTCAATCACTCATTTTCAACTTTGAATCTCAATCACTCAAATTTGTCCCTTTGTCTCAACCTTTGAGACAATCATTTAAATTGTCCCCCCATTTGAAACCATCTCAAAGCATTTCACTCAACCAAGGCTTAATCATGATCAATTAACTCTACCCTCTACACTTGGGAATTTTCTATAAATTTGAAGCCATTTTTAAGCATAATCATATCCTAGAAATTTGAATGTAAAGAACCAAACCTATAGTCATTTTTACAGAAAATTGGAGCATAATTGAGAGATCATCATAGCAATTGAGCATTATGGAGATAATTTTAGTTGCATTTGAATTCATTATTGTCATCACTTGAGAGAATTGAGCTAGATTAGGCATAATTTTATCAATTTATCATTCTAGGATTGTCACTAGTAGAGATTAAGGTTGAGAGCTTTACTAGCATACTAGTTAGAGAACCATGAGATGTTTAGTGATTTGATTACAATTATTTGGCTTAAATTGTTTATATTTTTCTATAGAGTTATAGTTAAATAAATCAATCTCATGAAGGTGTAATTAATTCACACACAGAGAGGTTAGGATCTAAAGGGGAAGAGAGGTGGAGATTGAATCTTTGGTGATCCATGTTAGGTGATCCAAGTGATTTCACTCCCATTGGTTAGGGAATTGACTTTCCCTTTTGTAAATGGGAATGTAATTTGAGGATTTATTTAATTCCTTTTATTAATTAATTTAGCCATATTTTGATTTTTTGTATTGAATTGAATTGTTTTTTATTTAATTCAATTGTTTTGATTTAATTGATTTAATTGGCTAAGGCAATTAATTTGATTTAGTGATTAAAACCACTTAGGAGATTAAATTTGATTTAATGAATTATGC
>MU223691.1:29878-93092 GCA_018584345.1 Thuja plicata | reverse complement strand
GCAATTAATTTGATTTAGTGATTAAAACCACTTAGGAGATTAAATTTGATTTAATGAATTATGCCAATAAATTGAAGAATTTTCTTGACATAATTAGGGGTATGATCACACTTAGGGAAAATAGGGTCTATGGTCAAAGCAGACCAAATTAGGGTGGTTATATTTTCCCCTCTTTGAATAGATGCGCGAGCAACGCATTGATTCAAAGAAAGTTTTGATGTTGACGTCAGAAATTTTGAGAATTTTGCACTTGATCAAACAAAATGTCTGATGAGATAAGTCTCACACTTGATTGAACTAAACTGATAGAATTGGCTTTGAGCTTGATCAAACAAATGTCAATAAGCAAAGATCTTAAAGATACCAATTCTAAACTTGGTTGTCGTTCAAGAATTGATAATACTGACTCTGAAATTCATCAAACAAAGGTCAGTACAAAGCTGCCAGGAGGTTAATAAGAATCAGAGAAAATTAGAAATAGGATATCTAGCTTGTGAGAATCGAAGCCTTCAATCCAACAGTCCTGACTTAGTCAAGGAACTGTCATACCTTTAGTTTTTTTATAACAAAGTCATTTTAATACAGTTTTGAGAAAAAATTTGATTGATTCTAGTGTCATCATGCCCCCTCAGGAATGAAATTGAAGAAAAATAATAAATCCCTTTGTAGAATAATATATCACTTGAATTGATTGATTGAATCGAGAAAGAATCAATTTAGAAGAAGTGGAGAAATGAAGGTGTGTTAAGAAAAAACACAAATTTACCAAGTTAATCATGTTAAAATGTGAGTTTTGAGTCTGATAAAATGATGTCTGACCAATATTTTTGATGAATAATGAGCAATTGGATGATATAGAACCCATAAAACTGATTGCGTAAGACTTGTGAATCATTTTCAGAACATATGGAGCAATTCTGCATTTTTGGTAAGCATCGTAAGAACTTTACTGCACTATGTAGAACATTGTCTATGCATCTGATTTCATTCCTAATTAATCAAAAAGAGAGAAAAATGAGTTTCAGTTGTTTGGGAGAAGTTTTGGAGCTCTTAAATAGCTCAAAAAGTCAAATATATAGGTCCAAATTCAGTTTTTACTCACTCATTTTCACTTTCCACCTTAGTAATTTAGAGAGCTTTTTAGAGAAGATGATGGTCCCCGTGGAGAAGCATCATTTCAAGCTCAATCATCGACATTAGTGTCCAGCTGACTACCCACCTCTGGTAAGTGCTCACAAACATAGTTTGTCAAGTTTGTAGTTTCCAATTTTATGCATTTTTATTCAAGATAGAAGCATTTTTTGTTTTGTGTCATTTCTAGTATTTAGGATCGCATCCTAAAAATTTCATGTCATTTCCTATTTTTAATAAAAATCTCATGTTGCATCCTGCAAATTCAAGATCGCACCCTATTTTAGGTTTTGTATTGCATGTTGTAGTAGATTTTAAGATTTGCAAGTTTTTCACACCCTGTTGAAACAGGGTCACATGTGGAATCCCATGTCACAACTTGTAAAAATAGGATCGCTTCCTAGATGCTCCATCACATGCCGAGAATCAAGGATCGCATCCTATGAAAGGGATCACACCCCGTAAAAATAGGGTCACTTATGGTTTTAAGCTTAGCTAATTTCCCATTTTGACTATTTTTCTTCTGTTGACCATCAAAAATACTTAGTTGATAGGTTTTCTTCTTAGCTTGCTTAGATAGAACACTAATTTTGAAATTTTCTATAATTACTATCTATTTAATAGGTTCCTTTTGAGGTTGTTTCATTTAGAGGACCATATCCCAGTTTTATCCTTGCTCTATTGAGGTCTTTGACCGGTGACGAGATAGAGTTAGTTGCCCATGTTGGTCTACTTGCATTGAGAGATTTACCTGACATCAGGGTAAATCAAGGGTTGTTGACTACTCTAGCCAAGAGATGGAACTCAGAGCACAACACCTTACATTTACCTACTAGTGAGATGACCGTTACACTAAAGGATGTATGGCAGATACTCAGAGTTCCTATTATGGATCGAGAGGTGCAGTTCAATTCCAACTCTATTTTAGTGATTGCCACGACATGATGATTCTTTAATGATGACACTATTACTCATCGGTATCTTACATGGGATTATATGTGTGATCACTGTGAGTGGCTTCCTATATACTTGGACAGATTGATCATAGGTGTCCTTATGCCTGATCGAGGACAATACAGGTTCATGGTCGATTGGGTAGATATGCTCAAGTAGATGATGGTTTCAAGATGTAGATTTGCATGGGGTAGTTGCATACTTGCACACATGTACATGGAGTTACATGAGATTGTGTACCATTATTCACGGAGCATGACTGTAGGCATTTTGGTTTTATATATATGGGACTTGGAGCATATCCTCGTTACACGGCCGATAGTTGATAGGAAGCATTTAGCAGAGCAACCATATGTATATATGTACTTAGGTTGGATACACCAGCCCCATCTAGGCAAGGTGGAGTATTGGCACTATTTTCTAGATGATATGACTGTAGTAGTGTGGTGACCCTACCTTGATTATGAGGAGTGGTTATCAGATAGGTGCCAGATGCCTTATTGTTTTCAGAGAAGGTACCTGATCGGTAGGACCAGATATAATATTAAGAGATTCTTAGTCATACATGTTTTGAGGTAGTACGACCGTATGCAGAGCATATGTTAGGATATATATGTATATGCATGGATCAGAGATGATACACTACTGTGGGTTCCTCAGCTGATATATGGGGCTGCTCAAAGAGCTATTCAAGAGATGGTTGTAGTACCTTGGGATCTTCAACCTGAGGTAGTAAATGTAGGATGTTCTGATGGATACCACACTCAGATGTTATAGTATCTGTTTCCATGGTTCACATTGCCTGATGAGGCCATTCCACATATTGAGGATCCACTGGATTATGATCCCACTAATGAACATCTTGTCTGAGGCCGAGGGGGAGCAAAAAGAGAGAGAGGAGCTTTGGGGAGAGACAGAGGAAGGGATGGTGGTAGACATGGTGGGAGGCACCCTCCTCCTAATAGGGGATAGGGTTTGAATGATCAAGATGATGTTGATGATAGGGGTGGAGGTGCAGTGGGTGGTGGAGAGAGAACTAGTGGTGGTGGGAGGTAAACTCACTTCAGATTCATTGCTCCCCAACAGGATCCAGGTCCACTTTTTCCCAGAGATCAACATAGACAGAGGTAGCATCAGTAAGATGCTTAGCAGGCTAGGCCACATGATAGGCCATCTGGATAGGATTCAGGTAGAGGTTCCTTAGGTAGAGATGGAGATGCATTGTCTCAATGTGAGCATGAGCACGAGAATCTTAGAGCTAGGATCATAACTTTGGATGCATTACTTGCAGATAGAGATGCATAGCTTGAGCACCTAAGAGAAGAGAGGGACATACAGGCTTGCACGGTGATGCACCAAGGACAAAGAGAAGCTTATTATTCAAGATTATATCATGCTGTTGTTCCAGAGGAGAAGAGAGCACCACTATATTCATGGATGGCTCAGCAGTCCGAGGGGGCCATGCCTCCACTAGCTCCATTTATTCGACCACCACCTCCTCCTCCTCCTCCAGATCAGGGAGAGGGTGGTAGTCAGACCTGATACTGCATATTGTCACATTTTTGAGATCATATTGTATATCATGATCCTTCTGAGATCATTCTTTTGTATGATGAAATTTATACATGTATATTTGATTCATTGGATACTCTGATACTCTTTTGTAGACAGTTCCATGTTTTTGATCTGATCAATATCTGATATATCTGAGACAGTTAATTTTGAGTTTTGACATGTTCATGGGTTCTCTGGCTTTGATAGATGTTTAGATTTTGATGCACATGTGATTATTATCTTGGTCTCTTGATGAATTAGATTAGATATGTGATGACATCATTTATGCTCATTGATTTTTTACTGATATATATGTGTTTCAAATGATTATAAGTGAATATGAAAATGAATGTTTTTGAGATTTTATTTATGCAAATAAATGTATGGATGCACTTATGATGTAAAATTAAATGTAATGCTTGAATTCTTTGTTTTTTTTCTTTTCTCTTTCTTAGTTATGAATGAAGAATGTATGTCATAGATATGTAATGACATTAATTTTAGTAATATTGATGTTTGTAATTAACTTGGATTTTGGATGAATCAAGAATTTATTTTAAGCTCAAGTCCTTTTTATGATGTGTAAAATGAATCACGCAATCTCTAAATGTATCTACATGCAGACTCTTAGAACTGTCACTGATTTTGTATACATTGTAGCATGTTATCATCATTGGGAATTTTTTGTAATCGACATCACCTAATAGTAAAAATGTCACTAATACACATTGGTATCATGAAAGTATGAATACTATGTGTATGGGATGCAATGTCAGAAATAAACTTAGGCATCAAGGCATAGAAGCCAGGATGACAAGGTAGTTATCTCCTTTTAATTTTAAGAATCAATTTCTGTTCAAGTGTAATGTAAGATATGTGACCCGTAATGACCTTGAAAATTCATATCCTTGGGTACATCATGTAGTATACACCTTAGTGAGAATCTGATTTAGAAAATAGACAAGGAAATTGTTTCAACCTCGCCGTAGTTTGCACATAACGAGGATCAAGATATATGTGGCTATCCACTCATGTTGGAAGCTCTTACCATAAACATCTAAGTTAGGTGAAATTCATAGGATCCTTTGGAACAATCACCATATGTAGAAAACCAAGAAAAAATGATGCCCTCTATCCTTGTGACTCTTTGTCTTTGAAAAGACGTCATGGAGTAACTTGGAAGACATAACAATCACCAATTGAGAATCAATCAAAGAAAAATTATAACCGCTTAGATGTCCCTAGTATGAAACATCATGGGAACATTAAAGAATCATAATGAAGCCAAGATCAAACTATGTGTTTAAGTAGTATTGAGAAATATCATTGATTCATTTGTCAAGCGAAATAGAGATTCATCAATCAGAATTTGGAATTAAGTAGTATGTTTTCATGTCTGAGTATATGCGAGATTAACTTTATCAAAAATTGCAATCCAATGTAGTGTTTAGAAACACTAGTTAATTAAAGTGTTGAGAAACACTAGTTCATTTGATTAAAGTGTTGAAAAATACTAAGTCATTTAAAGTTCTGTATTAAAGTGTTGAGAAACACTAGTGTGATGTCTGTTATAGGTAGGTGGTGTTGAAGAAACACCTTTGTTTGTGATAGTGATGTTTAGGTGTAAGTATTGAGGAATACTATTTTGAGAGGCAGACCATCCTAGACAAGATGCTTAGGAAAACCTAGCAGACACGAACTCACCATACTAGCAAAGATGCCCCCAGTGCAGAATGACTTGTCCTAAGATGCAAATGTAGAAAAATCCCGAGCAAGGATAGGACATGTGTAAGGAATCAAAGTCACCAAATAGCACAGGTGCAAATATGAAGGTTTAGAGTCATCGATGTATTGATAGATAGAGCACAGAGTTTGAGTGACGCCTGTTTGCCAGTGTGTAGAAGATTTGTAAAATATTACCGATTCTCAAGCATGATCACATTTGTGTGTCCCCAATGTCTAGAAAGATGTAGGGTGTTATGAATGGATTGATAAATGTGAAGTGGATTGGTAAAAGTGGATGAAGTGGGTGAATGTCACCCTCAAGGACAGTCTCCTCAAGATTACCCAAGTTAGGTAAAAATAATATAGCAATGTAGGCTCATGAAGTAGTGATAAATATAAGATAGGATAATGACCCGATGTCATGAAAAATCTATAGGATATCATGTAGTCCAAAAGAGTAGACATGTCAAGAGAGTTCTTAGAACTTGTTTTCCATTTTTATTTTTTTCTTCCTTTTGATCAAGACCAAGGGGTCAACTAATAGGATTAGTGCTAGGATAGTGAGTATTTGGATTTGGATAAGAAAGATCATAATAGTGTGCCATGAAGAAGAGAAAGTACATGTGATGATCCCCTTTTTAGCAGGTATGGGTAGTAGCTTGGTCATCTCATCATTGTGGCGTGAGCTGATGTTGGGTTTTTGAGGGTCCCAGTTGATAGACTTGCTATTTTTTGTAAGTCTAGACTTACTATTTTTAGTAAGTTAGTTTGGTCAGTTTCCATTTCTGGCAGGGCAGTATCGGTAGTGGCTAGTATTCTAGACGATGTTCAGTTTGTGCAGTTCTTTGACTGGAAACTTACTATTTATAGTAAGTCTATTTTTGGCAGTTGCTATTTTTGGAAGTGTAGTGGATGACTATGTTAGTCTGGCAGGATCACCAGTGGATGCAGGTTTTATCATCAGAGTGCATATTTGTTAATTAATTAATGTTAATTAATAATAAAGCCATATTATTATAATAATACTTTAGTATTATAATAATTTGGAAGTTGCTATTCTGGAAACTGGTTAACTGTTATATCCTTTTGGAAACTATGGCTTCCGAAGGGTTATAAATATGGATTCATTCTTGGAGTTGGGGATTGATTAATTATATTATATTTGGTTTGTTTTCTATGAGGAGAAGTTTTGATCTATGCCCTTGCTAAAGTATAAGGGTCAAATTGGCTTCTGGAAGACCGATTCTTCTAAAGTTAATCTATTATTGGTTGCTAAAGTATAACCAATCCTTCTTCTTCCATACTGTCAGCCTGTTACTAGAGGAAGAAGTAATTATGAAATTGTTAATGCACACTGAGGGTGTAAATTGATTTGGAAAGTGATTCATTTTTTCTAGAATTGCATCATCAAATTATTAATTTGATTGAAGGGTTTATGCTAAATTGGATATTGCTGATCCAATAAGTGAAGGATACCATCACTACGGATGAAGGAAAGTTGTAGAAATTTTCATGGTGATGTTATAGAGGATGCATGTAGAAACCTGGAGACTGCCTGTGGGGAAGGGTAATTGGCGTGGGAGTTGTTAAGTACCAAAGCCAGTAGCACAAGCCATGGTCACCTAGTATTTCCAACTGCGCGATCAAAGCCATCAACACGCAAGGAGCAGTGGCTATTAGCATCACTTGGAGTCTACCAGTGTTTGAAATGGATGCCCGCTGAAGCCCATGGGTGCTTAGTCATTCCTACATGTGGTGAATTAGTCCCTTTAGCATTCAAATCAAGGGTCAACGTGAGATACCAGCTCAGCAATAACAGGTTCCTTAATGTTTTGGATTTTCTTTGGAAGTAAATAATAAACATCCATTCTAGACATGTGATGTATTACATGATTAAATATTTAAATTCAATGGATTTGGGGAAATATCATTATTTAAAATTAAATCCAAAGTAAAATGATTTTTATTCAATTGGCAAAATATTAAATTTATTATAAAATTGGAGTAAGAGCTGGACAAGCTCATTACAGTTGTATTAGAGCAGTTTCCTACCACCCAATGGTGTAGAAAATTTATTATTTATGCAGATCTGCTATTATAGTTAAGAGCAATCATCACTCTCACATATTTTGAGTTATGGATAGATACAGGCGGCTTAGCTTCGAGAGCTAGCACAACAATGTGGGAAATAAAATTAAAATAAATACATTAATGGAGAGTATGGAGAGACTTAGGCTTCATTAGAAGAGGATGGAGGAAAGACTGTCAGATCTAGAGATAGTAGATAGGGCAGCAAGGTATATGGTTACCACCTTCAGTAGACTGACATCAAGACCGCAGGGTAGGAGGCTTGAGTTTTCCCCAATAGGTGTCCGAGATGTAGATCCACCAGTATATAATATGACACCTACTCATGGATCTGATGATAGACACTCCACACATAGACAGGTGGACATGTCAGCACCAGTGGTAGACTACAGTGATGAGCTTTAGTAGGTTGAGGCTTTCTGAGTAGTTGTTGCAGTTGGTGCAGATACATTTGATACAGTAGTTGCCTCTGATGGTCTAGGTTCTCTCAACAAGGGACTTTTTATTGGAGATTTATATATCAGCTATCGTAGTGTAGCTTCGGAGAAAGAGGAAGCACCCCTCTCAGGTGGGATAGGAAAGACCATGGAGCTACCTTGTTTTGGTGTTGATGATTCAGTGATACAGCAAGAGATGATGACTACAGTAGATGTTAGTACTACACTAGATTGTATTATTGAGTCAGACAGTGACGTCAATTCTGATTGCCAGGAGAATAGTTCTATGGTCAATGTTGAGGGAGTCACATATAGTGGGAGTTTTTTAGTGTTGGAGGATATGATGGTGAACTCTGGATCACCAGAGGAGGAGGATATCACTTTTGAGGACTTCCTTGAGAAGATGGAGTTAGATATGGATAGCAGCGGTCCCAAGATGGGGTTAGTACAGGAGATGCCAGTATTCTCCTACATTGAGGATTTGAGCATGGAGTCCACGTGTGATGATACTAGTGTTGAGTTCAAGACAGCAGACATAGAATCATGCCAACATGACCTAGATTCATTGGTTATTATGGAATCAGATGAGGTTTAGTCAAGGACAACTGAAGAGATAGAGTGTTTTCTAGAATCTCGGGTTGCTTCTGATACTTCCTATGTGACTCCTGAGGATGACTCCATTAGTAGTGATCCATGTCTGTATCAGACCATTGGAGAGGACTCTGAGTTGTTGGAGAGTGCAGATTGGTCCTAGGAGCTGGAATACTTAGAGGTTACAGAGGACAAGACAATTGATAGTTTTGAGGAGGTAGACTCTATAGAAGCTTCCTCATGTACAGAGGAGTTTGACATAGATGTGTCAAATGGTAGTACTCCATTTGAGGATGTGAGTTCAGTCATCAGTTCACAGAGCTCAATTGGTAGCACACTAGGGAATAGTATTTTAGAGAGGAGTACATTGGGTACCACTTTTGTTTGTAGTGTGGACAGTATGCCAGAGGTGTTGCATAGGAGGTCAAATATTCAGAGTCATCATGTGACTAGTCAGTTGAGAGTCAACGAGCATGATATTGTAACTACATTTGAGCATTTTGATGTTGCTTGACAGCTACTAGTTGTTCACTGATGGGGTTCTCCTATGGATGAGGAGCAAGGTAGTTGTTACTTGTCCCTTATAGAGATTCATTCTTTATGGGAGGCTGTCAGGATTTTGAGACAAGATTATTTTTAGTTGGTAGCTGACCAAAATCACCTAGTTGAGTGGAGGAGTACAACATATGAGGTACTCTTGGATAGAGAGGAGGAGGTGAGTGAGCTTACTCAGGAGCTCATGATGACTTCTGAGGTTTTAGAGAGAAATTAGTTGGCTCTCTGAGAGTCATAGGCTTAGTTAGCAGAGGTGACTGTGGAACTGGATTAGCAGCTTCAGTCTACACCCGCACCAGATCTAGTGCAGTTACATATTATGGTGTCTGGTGATCTAATGATGTCCATAATTGGGGTTGTTGGATGTGAGGGTGTTGGGGATACATCCACCCTTGATTCTAGCATTGGAGGTACAGGCTCACTCCCATCAGATACTTATGTAGTTGAGTTAGTCACTAGAGTAGAGGGTTGCATTGTGCCTGACTTTGGGGTGGATATTCTAGTTTGGGATGGATACTCCATTTGGTAGCATTACATCAGGTGATATAGTAGAGGGTGTTGTAGGTAGTGTAGTGGACCCATTAGTATTTAGTGTTCTTGTTCACGACACTAATCCTTTGAGCGCTTAGTATGGAGGCATGGTATCACCTGAGTTGGTTGTTAGTGATCGCATAGCTATTGATGATAGGCAGCTGGCTATGTCACAGTTACACAATGACTATTTATGGATCTGAGGGGAGTAGATGGATGTGACCATGTACAAATTTTACTGCACAGAGTCATTCTTGGATCACCTTCTCGAGAGTTCATAATTTTGTGAGGGATCTTACCAAACTTTTGAGGGTGTTCTCATCCGAGGTATTGGTGTGATCTAATGTTTGGTGAGAGAGATTGTAGGTACCTTGACTATGATGCTCCTTCATAGAGATTTTAAGGTTGGGTTTACTGAGAGGGTCACCCAGGACCCTGTCCAACCAGTTTTGTAGAATTTGAGATTGGAGCCATCTTTGGGTTCACGACTAGGGGATGATGGGCCTCTGACAGAGAGTGGAGCATTTTATCATTGTTACATAGTGAGGAGCACTCATCAGTTTTCATTTGAACCACATGTTGATGAATTGATGGCACATAGGTGTGGGTTGGCTCCTAGTGCTTATCATCTATTTTGGGATGGGTTCTTGCAATTAGTAGTTAATGGGAATTTGGGTTGCAAGTCAGTAGCAAGTGACTTGCAGAGTTATGGTGATTGCAGGGATTATACAGTGTGTGGATATCCATGTCCTGGTACAACTTTGTTCAGGGGTATTCATCACTATTGTGTAGATGGTCTACACACTTAGTATAATTCACTTGGGTGTGCAGGGGGAGTTTAGGATGTATGTTATATAAGTCTCCCATACATCTTGGTTTTTGATGGTCCTGAAGTTCACTTCTTTCAGGATCCGGGCAGAGACAGATTCAGTATAGGAGTTTGGCTAAATGATTATTTTGGGACTCTTTATGGAATTATCCGGCTAGCATTTTGGGTGATAATACAGGAGCTTACAGTTTATGTCAGTGGCATGGTTTAATTTTTTCCATGGGATCTAGGTGGATTGTGATGTACAATTGCTTAGGGATTGCTTGAGGACAAGCATTCTTGGGGAGGGTGGACTGTGATGACCCCCTTTTTAGCAGGTATTGATAGTAGCTTGGTCAGCTCATCATTGTGGCCTTCATGAGCTGGTGTTGGGTTTTTGAGGGTCCCAGTTGATAGACTTTCTATTTTTAGTAAGTCTGGACTTACTATTTTTAGTAATTTAGTTTGGCCAATTTCCATTTCTCGCAGGGCAGTATCGATAGTAGCCAGTATTCCAATCGATGTTCAGTTTGTGCAGTTCTTTGACTGGGGACTTACTATTTATAGTAAGTATACTTTTGGTAGTGCAGTGGATGGCTATGTTAGTATGGCAGGATCAGTAGTGGATGCAGGTTTTATCACTAGAGTGCATATTTGTTAATTAATAACTATATGTTATTAATTAATAATAAAGCCATATTATTATAATAATACTTTATTATTATAATAATTTGGAAGTTGCTATTCTGCAAAATGGTTAACTGTTATATCCTTTTGGAAACTATGGCTTCCGAAGGGTTATAAATATGGATTCATTCTTGGAGTTGGGGATCGATTGATTATATTATATTTGGTTTGTTTTCTCTGAGGAGAAGTTCTGATCTGTGCCCTTGCTAAAGTATAAGGGTCAAATTGGCTTCTAGAAGACTGATTCTTCTGAAGTTAATCTCTTATTGGTTGCTGAAGTATAACCAATCCTTCTTCTTCCATATTCTCAGCCTATTACTAGAGGAAGAAGTAATTCTAAAATTGTTCATGCACACTGAGGGTGCGAATTGATTTGGAAAGTGATTCATGTTTTTTGGAAATGCATCATCAAATTATTAATTTTATTGAAGGGTTTATACTAAATTGGATATTGATAATCCAATAGATGAAGGCTACCATCACTATGGCTAAAGGGAAGTTGTAGTAATTTCCATGGTGAAATTATAGAGGCTTCGTGTAGAAACCTAGAGGCTACCCACATGGAAGGGTAATTGGTGTGTGAGTTGTTAAGTACCAAAGCCAGCAGTACTAGCTATGGTCACCTAGTATTTCTAGCCGTGCCATCAAAGCCATAAACACGCAAGGAGAAGTGGCTATTAGCATCACATGGAGTCTACTAGCATTTGAAATGGCTGCCTGCTAAAGCATGTGGGTGCTTAGTCATTCCTGCACATGGTGAATTAGTCCCTTTAGCATTCATGTCAAGGGTCAATGTGAGATACTAGCTCAACAATAATAGGTTCCTTAATGTTTTGGATTTTATTTTGAAGCAAATAATAAACGTCCATTCTGGATATGTGATGTATTACATGATTAAATATTTAAATTAAATTCATTTGGTGAAATATCCTTATTGAAATTTAAATCCAAAGCAAAATGATTTTTCTTCAATTGGCAAAACATTGAATTTATTAGAGAATTGGAGTAAGAGTTGGACATGCTCATTATAGTAAGTAATCCAATGGATAGCTTAATGGATTTCAATATGCAAAGCATTCATAGATAGGATCAACCTTGTTAAGATCACCAGATGGAACATGGATATGCAAGGGCTAGCTGGATGGAAGGTAAGATAGATAATATGACATGGAAGGAACTTGCCCCCAAGTGAAGAGTGCAAGTAGGAGGAATTACGCATAACACCTTTTTTCCAGGTTTTCATCATGGTACTTATCCAGGGTGCCACAAGAAATTTTTTTCACCATAGGATGAATTTATTTCTCTTTACTTTTTCTACCAAGGTGCCTATTTTACTAGGTTTTCACCGAGGCACTTTTTCTCTTTTTCTATCTCCTTGTTTTTTTTTTTTTTTTTCTAATTTTAAGGAGGAACTTATGTATCATGCTCCTTTGAAGGATATTCTATGATAGGCCAAGAACACTGAAAGTATGCTAAAATATGTTGATAGGGTGATGAAAAAGGTATGAAATGGAGGATAAGGGAGATGGAAGACAATATTTTATACAATGGACTGGATGGGAGGAATAGAAGGAATGTAAGGACCCAACATGGAATGATAGTATGTAGGGGTAGGATATTGGGTGTGGTAGTGAGAGTTTTGTGTAGGCAAGATCAACATCAACACATATATTGAAGGATGGTGGAATGATAGAGGAAAAGTGTTTGAAATGGATTTAGGTTTTGATATGGATCTTGGTATACGAGGACCCAAGATGGATGAAGACATATTAAAAAAAAATGATTTTGGGACATGAGGACCCAAAATAGGTTTAGGAGATGAAAAGTGTTTGAAAGGAGACAAAGTGGAAGCCTTTGGAAGATTGTATGCCAATTCTGATTTTTATTTTGTGTTGAAGTCTTTTAAGAGTGATTTGGGAATCCACACAGCTTGTGATTTTCTTTTTGTGTCCAATTCCTTTAGAATAGAATTGGGAATCCACATAGCTTTTACTTTTCTTTTGGATGTTTTAACATTCACTTCTTTAATGAGGGATTTTGGAATCCACATTTTCTTTGGTGTTCTTCTTTGCTTATTGGACCTTTGTGGTCACTAGAATGTTTATTTTTTATTTGTATTCACTTATCAATTAGGTTGGACATAGTGATCCTTATATGTAAGCGGATTCTTGAATTTCTGGTTTCTTTGTTTGACATCCAAATTGCTTCCAAAAGACTTGGGATTTGTGGAGGAATAAGGCTGATATGGATGTTTCATATGGAGCAATTGATATGGAGGTTTCAAAGATGCATGTCTTTGTTGATCTTGATAGGAGATAGGGTAAGTGGATGGAGGGATATATGGACCCAAAATAGATGGAAGGCTTGAAGCTTTCATCTTTTGGACATAGGGACAAAGGAAAAATTTGGAGGATGGAGAAGGTTGTTTCTTGCGTGCAAATGGATGAATATAAGGTGTGAAATGAGTATCAAAATCTTTATAGTGAGTTTCTCGACCAAGTATCTTTTTTTTATAATTCATCTTCATACTCATAGACTCGTGAGTATCTTTGATAGGAGCAACTTTGATAGGAACCATTGATGCTAGGCGCTAGAAATGTGTGTATATTTTGTGGTTCTTGTAAGCTACAACACAACACTTCAATAAGTCATTATATTAGTGCAAAACATATAATAAGCCATATAATTAAACACTAAAACCGACTTATTGCTTCCTATCTAAGAGGAGTGTGAAGAATGCTATAATTTCCCTCAGATTATGCATTAATCAGTGACATATACAACCTAGAATGAAAGATTTAAATAAAACAAGCCTATATGCTCAAGAAATGGTTCATTTTAGTTTTCAAATTGAAGATTATAATAATGCAATCAAGATTTACTCTAAAATGCATAAATATTTCTAAGAATGCTAGTAGCATAAGTTTACTTCTAAAATTAGGGGACAACATAAGAATTATTTTAACAGTTAAGAATTAAGGGCCCATTGAGCTTAACATTCATTCTATTTATAGAAGAATTAGGTGAATGAGAGGTTAGGATTGAAAGTGGAAGAGAGGTGGAGATTGAATCTTGGTGATCCATGTGAGGTGATCCAAGTGATTTCACTCTCATTGGTTAGGGAATTGACTTTCCCTTTTGTAAATGGGAATGTAATTTGAGGATTTATTTAATTCCTTTTATTAATTACTTTAGCCATATTTTGATTTGTTTTGATTGAATTGAATTTTTTTTTATTTAAATAAATTGTTATGATTTAATTGATTTAATTGGATAAGGCAATTAATTTGATAGTGATTAAAACCACTTAGGAGATTAATTTTGATTTAATGAATTATGCCAATAAACTAAAGAATTGTCTTGACATAATTAGGGGTATGATCACACGTAGGGAAAATAGGGTCTATGGTCAGAGAAGACCAAATTAGGGTGGTTACACCACTCTATCCACCTCTTTATTTGATCTCAAGATCATTTTACAAAATAGAGGTCATGGGGAATACATATATATTGACTTTCTACAAGGGAAAACTCCTTATTTCACCAAGAACTTATGGAAAACCATGGAAACCACTCAAATGTAATTGAAAAGTCTATTTTAGTATGATACACCCATTTTTTCACAATGTAGGGTGTAGGTGAATAATAAATAGAGAATGATGTGTCTAATTGGATCTCTAGAGACAAATAACCTCCTCTTATCATAGTCCATGTGCAACAACATGGGAGGGGTACACAATCATGCAGAAAAATAGATATAATGGTCACAGTGGCCTTGGAGCACACAACCAAGGAGTAGTAGAGACAATACTACCCAAGGCCCAACCTAAATATAGAGGTATAGGGTATCAACCACCTAAGGAAGGTACCTCGAGTACCTTACTACCTCAAGAAAAAGATGTTTGTGCTTTTGATGACATTGAAACATGTGAGGAGTACTATTACAAAATCAACTTTAATTAGTATGAATGGGATACTCCCCACACATATAGCACTTATATATTGGAAAATTGATTTTTTGACCTTAATGAACTACTCATACAAGAAAAACATATAGATGGTTATGCTTAGAGTGAAAGCATTTTGAATTCGTTTAACTCACCTGAGTCATGTCCTTCTAAATCAAATGAGTTGGTTTCTTAGTATTAAATTGATACCATTACTACCATCTCCATATATTATGTAGAAAACAAAAATAACATATCCTTAGTTTATCCTAACATTATTGACTAGGAACAATGTGATCCACTAAACTTAGACCCCTTTGAGAATGATGAGGCTATCACTAAATTCCTTAGCCTTCAAAGTGGCATACCAACACAACACCACAAAGTAGTATTCACTATTGATCTTGATCGTGCAACATACTTTGGGGATTTGTGTCAACCTTTTAGTCACAAAAATAATATTAAAAAATGACCAAAATATAAGATCTATAGGTGAAAAATGCACGATTCCTATAGATAAAGAAATAGTAAAAAGAAATGACATATTTGTTCGAAAAAACTTTTCTAAGGTGCTAGAAGATGGATATTTTGACACAGTTCATATTAATTAAGAGATATATCCTTGTCTTACAAGACATACATAGGAAAATAATCTTAGATATGAATAAAACAAGAAAATCATTCACCTCGCAATATCATTGTCACTAGAAAAAAATAGTTCATCCAATTCTTTGAATGTAGACAAATCAACTTTCATGGTCCTATTTCGATATGTTAGGAATAGATATTGAATTGGTCCTACATAATTTACCTCTACATATAGGAGAAAAAATAGTCAAGTAGGAGCTTCAAAAGATGCATCCTAATATTACTCTATTTCTCAAGGACAAGCTTAAAAGTTTATTAGATGTGGGTTTCATCCAACCCATAGAATATGTATAGAGGATATGAAATCTTGTACCATCCACAAAGCCAAATGGGGGACTTAGGATCTAAAAAAATTTCATATAACTAAACAAATCATTCCCAAAGGATGAAATCCCATTAAACATTGACATGATAGTAGATTTTAAATTTGGTTGCAAAAAGTTATTATTGATGGATGGTCTTTTTAGATATAACCAAATAAGAATTGAGCTAGAACATCAACACAAGAAAATATTTATGTTTTCCTGGAGAACATATTATTGGAATTTTATACCTTTTGGAAAAAAAATATGGGCCACCTACTAGGGGGCTATGACCATAATCTTTCATGATATGATGCATGACATAATGGAAGACTATGTAGACAATATATTACAAAATTCACCTCAAATAAATATTCATCTAATCATCTTGGTAGTTATCTTTTAAGGGATGGAGGATAATACAAAAATTCCTAAGCCCTAAGAAATGTGTGTTTGGGGTCACATAAAGAAAAATCCTTGGGTTCATTATGTCACATTGAGGGATATAAGTGGATCTAGAAAAGTTCAAAGCTATAGTTGACATACCCCCACCAATTCATATCAACTAACTAAGAAGTACATAAGGAAAACTACATTCTATTTGAATATTCATAGCCTAACTATTAGTAGACGTTTCCCTCTTAAGTACTTACTCCACAAGGGAGTATCATTTAAATAAGCTGAAAAATTCCACGCAATATTCTAGAAGCTCAAATATTATTTTATTTTATTCCTTGTTTTAATGTCTCCCACAGTAGGTGAACCTATAATATTTTAAATATTAGCAACAACATCCTCCTTAGGGTCACTTTTAGCATAGTGTGACCAAGAAGGAAATAAACAAGTCATCTACTGGATCAATAAGACACTTATATGATATGAGCTTAATTATACTGCCATATATAGGGAATGCTTAGATTTCATCTTCGCTTCCCAAAATCTTAGACACTATATGCTTAGCCATAAGATAATTCTCATTGAAAAAAGTGATCCATTTAAATATCTCCTAAGTAAAGAAAGACTCACAAGAAGACTTATAAAATGGGTAATTATCCCAAGTTTGATATTGATTACATTAATTGGAACACAATTAAAGGATAATTGATAGTATCAATTAGGTGATCCACTTGTACCAGTAGAACATCCTATCTTGTCTAACTTTTCAGATGAGTCCATATTTTTCATAGAAGAACCCACTCAATAGAAATTATATTTTGATGGGTCTTACACTTAAATAGGAATAGGTGCTAGAAAAAATTCATCACACCTTAGGGTGATGCAATCCCAAGGTCCTACAGGAAAAACTTTGTGTGTACTAATAACACAACAAATTATGAGGCTATCCTCAAGCTCTAAAGACACCTATCCAAGAAAAAATTAAATATCTACATTTCCATAGAGACTTAAAACTCATGATAAAGTAGGTCAACAATAATTATAAGACTAAGGATGGGGAAAACATGCCATAAAGAAATGGTTGATGATTTTAAGAAATAATTTGATTATATCACCTTTAAAAATTCCTAGGGAACAAAATAAAGTACCTAATACAATGACAACTATGGTATCTTTTCTTGATATTCCTAATGACATCACTAACTACGAGTTCCTAGTTGAGCAGCTTATGGTCTTTTCCTTTGAATTCCATTTGTCTGAGTATGTGTGTAAGATCATTGGACCTAATTACCTATGGTACCACAATATATGTGCTTATTTATCTCCATGACCAATACCTACCTCCAAAATTATCTTTCAATAAACACACAACCTTTATTAGGAAATACTCTTGCTACATTAGCTTTGTTAACACCCTCTACAAGAAGAGCTTAGGAGAAATCCTCCTCAGATGTCTTCATTTTGATGAAGCATAAAATGGATATACATGCAATACACAAAGGTATCTATGGTGTTCACTTTGGTGGACCTAATCTAGTAAAAAATATTCTTAGAGTTGGTTATTAATGGCCTACTATGGATAAATATGCCTACAAGTTTGTACAAAAGTGCCAAAAATATCAAATACATAGAGATTTGATATACATGCAAGCTCTAAAAGTGAAACCTGTAACATCCCAAAAACCATTTTCACAATGGATACTTGACCTTATAAGAAAGATCCATCCCACATCCTCTAATGATCAAAAGTTCATTCTTGTGGCCACTGAGTATTTTACAAAATAGATAGATTTCATTCTATTGATCTATATCACCAGAAAAAGAAAAAGCTAAATTCATTATTAATTACATTATATGTTGAAACGGAGTACCCCTTTTCATTCTCATAGATAATGATCATCCCTTCAAGAAATAAGATTTCTATCAACTCTATAGAAATTTCCATATTAAACATCATTTTTCCATGATATAATACCCACAAAGTAATAACCAAGATGAGGCATCAAACAAGATCATCCTAAAGATCCTTAAAAATACTATCACCTACGTTGGCCGAGACTAGCACCTTAAGCTCAACCCAACCTTATGGTGTTATTGAAACAACATCTACACACCCACCAAAGTTGTAGTGTAGTCTCATTTTTATGGATCAGAGTCCATTCTATCAATTGAGGTTAACTTACCCTCTTTATGTATGTCACTGCAAAACCTCATTTTAGATGAAGAGTATGGTGTATCTAGATTACATGAGTTAGAACTGCTTGATAAGAAACGTCAAAATATATTGAATCACCTAAAATCTTATCAAAATCATCTCCATAAAAGCTATAATAAGAAAGTCACAATCAGATTCTTTAAAATAAGAGAATTACTACTGATGGAGAATTAGAATAATTTGGTTGACAGGGGAAAACCCAATGAAATTGAGCCAAATTTTTTGGGCCCTTATATTGTCATATCAACCTATGGAACAAGTGCATATTAGTTGTCCATGCATGAGTGTAAACCTCTGCTAGAGCCCATAAGAAACATGCAACTTCATAAATTTTAAATATAACTCTAAGAAAATCCCTATTTTAAAAAGTCAAAAATACAAATAAAAATTGAAATAAAAATACAAAATACCAAAAAAAAGAAAAAAGTCAAAAAAAAAATCACCTTGATGGAAGCCTGGCAAATAGGCATCTTGAATGACACCAAAAAATTAGAAATACAAGAGAAATAAATCATCCTATGGTGAAAACCACTTTTGTGGTGTCTTGGGCAAGTACCATGGTGAAAAATTGACAATTAGGTGCCATGTGTAGAGACATTTTACTTCGCTATCTACCTCCACTTTATCTGAATTGCTAGACCTTATGTTGTCACATACTCATCCATTGCATAATTACATAATAATTATCATGTCCTACCATTTATGGATTGAGACTCATTGGTCTTCTATGCCATTCACACCCTCCATGTCATCATAGTTTTATTCATCATATAAGTCCCATAATAAATTGTCCTATGTTTTGGCTAGGGGTCATGATTCCTTAAAAAGTCCTCAAAATATCCAAAAAATCATAAAAGGTCCTAAAAAATCTAAAAAGTTCTAAAAATAAAAAAATCATAAATAGTCCTAAAAATCCTAAAAAGCAATGAAAATATCCAAAAATACTAAAAAGTCCTTGAAACAATCATAAAAAACATAGAAGGTCCAAAAAAATCTTAAAAATGATTAGAAGTCATAAAAAGGGCCCTAAAAATAAGATTACATAAAAAATCAAAAAACAATATCCTCAATGTCATCCATGATATAACTATTTTCTTGGAATGACAAGTACTGAATGGATGCCAAACACAACACAAGGCTGAACATTGAGCTCAACAAATGGTGCATCAATTGACAAACTTATCAACTAGTTCTCAATCAAACAAATCACCTTGTCTAATCCATCGATCAATCTTTATAAACATTTTTCTCAAATGGTCATCATGTCTTATATAGAGGATGGATATGCTTGAAACCAGATAGATCTGTCTTTACGAGGTAGCCCATTCCCAAAACCAGTCATCATCATTAACAATATCATTGTCAAATAAACACATAATAAAGAAAAAGTTTGGTATGGTTGTTGGCTCATTGTCCAGGTGATTCCTATCTTATTTTGATTTATATTAAGTCATGTTCCTATGCTTCTCTAGGATATACATAAGTGATTAGAGAGGATTAGATGGTTCGTGATTTTGTTTTTCTTGGTATGTTGTTTATGGGATATTTGTCATGAAGTCTAGGGACAGGTGTTTTGGGTTTTTGTATTGCAACATTCACATATTAGCAGAGTATTGTATGTTGAAATATTACCATGGATAACAATTCTTGTGAATATCACACATACCTTGACCCTTAATGCAGATGTCCTTCGATGGATGGGAACATTCCTTGTCTAATATAAGTGTCTATTAAGTGCAAAGGGAAACATCACATCTTGACCTTCCATGTCTTAAGGTGAACATACTCATTTGCTAAATAAAAGTGGCTCAGTGATAAAAATAAATGCACCAAGAATATACTATAAAAAGGAGGTGGTATATATCAATTCAGGAATTCAATATTAGTTTGTTCTTGTGTCCAGTGTACCTAGTCCTTTCTTAACATAGTTGTGTCACTAACAATTCTTCAGTCAATCCAACTAGTCACTATGGTCTAATACTCTGGTGTGCCAAAACTAAATACATCTTGAATACATACATAGGTTAGTATATAATTCAATGTTATGAGTATATTATCTACATCTCACAAATATTTATTTAAAAATACACAAACCTAGAGTATCATGAGTTTTCATACATAAAAAACCATCACATAAAAGCATCATAGGTTAAGTCCATAACATCACGATCATAATATATTTAAATCAAATAATGTAAAATAAAACTCAAGACATAGATGCCATAAAAAATGCACGCGCACACACGCACATGTGCACACACACACACACACACACACACACACACACACACACCATCCTAAATTGTAATCACCTATAATTAGATGATAAATGGGGCTCCATTTTAGTACTTTTAGCATTTTATGTCCATTATGTTTGATCCAACAACCTGCCTCCTTTATTTCTGACTTATTTTCCTCCTTCTTGTGTTTGGATTTAAATTTAGTCCTCTAGGTGGATTTGGCCCCAAATTTGAATCGGGGTCCTATCTAGTAGGTATTAGTGGGATTTTCTATCTTTGTCAACCTCCTTTGAATTTTGAATGCTAAAATGTTGTGAGAGGAATAAAAGTGGCCTATCTCTCCTCATTTTGGTAACCAAGATCAAGGTTCCAGGTGCTCTCCTACAATTTCACATCCAAGCATTCAAGAACAAGTTTTCAATCATCCAAGGCATTTTTGAAGGAAATATTCTTCATTGTAGCTATCTTTTCTCCAATGATGGCCAAGAAGAGGAAATATCAATCAAGCAAGAAGATCCTTTGTCCATCTACATACATTCTTCAAGGAAAGAGACTATCAAGCATAATAACATTGAAGATCTTTGAGGAGTATTCATATATATATGCATTTGTGAAAAAGCATCCTTGATTCTACTTCACATTTCAAGATTCAAAGTCAACATACAGATACATTAAATCAAGCATCTTAATAGACATCACAATATTAATATTGGTTTATGAAGGCATATACATTTACAAGGTGGATCTAATATTTAACTTTACATTTACATGCTTTCCTTTCATGCAATTTCATTTCTATTTCAAGGTTGATTCCTCAATCTGGGTTCAACCAAGGAAAACCCCTTTCAACCCAACATTTTCTTTTTTTCTATGTGCATGAACAAGTGAAAAACCTACCATTGCAGATTTGGAAGTACAGGATCCGATGAACAGTCTGGGATTTGAATCATCATAAAGTACTAGGAACAAGATGGCTTTGGAAACCTCTTCCTAGGAATATCGTTCCCTAAGAAACCTCTTCCCTGAAAATCAACTTCAAATTAAATCCATAGGTTGGTATTGCTTTCTGGTTACTTTTTTTTGGCACTTATAGGTTACTATTTTCTATCATTGTGAGTAATCTGGAAATTGTCACTTTGGCTTATATAGTCTTCTATCTTGCATCATCCAATCATATTCCCTTATATCTAACTTATTCTAATACATTATTACAAAGGATCATTAAAAGGCTTAGAGATTAAGTCCTACTTGAGCCTAGTGTGCTATTTGCCTTCCCATTTTGCATTAGGGAAAGGAGGACAATCCAGTTTCCCTTGCATGCATTGGAAACCCCTCTTTTCCTTACTGTACATTTGGGTGAACCCAAATTATGACATTTCTATTCCGATCTTGGTGTTATATCTCCTTTGAATGCATTTTAATTTGATGGTTACATGTACTCTTCATTAATTTTCATGTGAAATTATACTTAGTTCCATTCATGTTGAATAAATTTGATGAGTGTTTGCATATTTCTTTCAAATTTTGTATTTGCATTTGTTACATATTATTTTCATTTCCCTGTGTATGATTATATAACATTTAGTCCTACCTATAAAATTTCTGTTAGGATAATAAGTATACTTATGGATTCATTTGAGCTTGAGTCCTCTATGTTTCCTAGGAATCTTGATGGAAAAAACATGCCTACTAATGACATTCCCACTATTGTTGAGCATTTTTCTCCCCACTCTTCTCATGATGAAGATGTGACCTTAGGATTTTCCCCTACCCAAGTGAAAAAGCTTTCTCATGATTTTGAAAAATTCAAGCAATGGTTAGGTCAAGAACATTCTAATATAAAATTCATCTCTTTAGTAGAAACAATGGGGAAGATGATTCACATGAATGATGAGAATGGTGTTGATTTTTTGCATTCTATTACCCATCTTATCCATAAAAATATTAAACTTGTTAAAAAATGTGCTCAAGGCCTTGGTTTTACTCAACCTCCTACTAGTTTTGAGACTTATATTCCTATCCCTACTTCATTACCTAGTGTTTCTACTTATGTCCCACCTCTCGTGACAACATCTGTTCCAAACATTAATCCTACATGTATTGATATTGGAAGTACACTTAATCCTATCATTCCTCCTCCTTCAAGTGTTCTATGTTTTTCCCAGCGTTCATCCATGAATATCTAAAACAATGTGCCATTTTTATATTCCAACTTTCCTTCCATTTCTCATAAAGCTCCAAAACTATCACACATGTCTCATACTAACCTTTCCACTAAATCCATTATTAATTGTCTTGTTCCAACATCTCAACCTTGTAACAAAAATCACCTCCATGACTCAATCCAAATTCAATATTATCACTTGAGAAATTGCTAGCCCTTTATCCTTAGACATCATTTGTGCAATTATCCCTCAATACATGTGTACACAATAGATTGAAATTTGTAACACTCTCGATTTAATGAGGGGTTAGTAGCACCGATTCACAATGGGGGAAATCGATAAGAAACAAGCTACTAATAACGAAACTACGAATCAATAAAATGTACAAGCAAATAAGAAGAAAACAATTGAATGCAAAACCAATTTCTTGAAGCTTCTATTGTATCTCTCTAATCCTTCTGAAATGATGTTTGTGATGTTCAGTATTGGTGTGGGCAGCGTCTATGACTTGGGAGCATAAAGAATTTGATATTGAATGTGTGTGTGATTGAAAGATAGATTTATGCTTGAACCAATCTGACAGAGTAATGACACATGTGAGCTTGAAATCTTGGATCCTTCAAATGGTTATAAAGGGTTTGTTATATAGGAATTGAGAATGAGATGAATAGTTTAGATCAATCCCAGACATAGGAAGATGAACAGTTGAGATCAAAGGGAACTGGAGAAGCCATCAGTAAACTCCACCTCTTCAACTGAGAGACAGGAGATAGAGTTTGGTTAATTGAAGAGCTAATTTTGAGCTACCTTTTAGAACTGAAGAGGTGGGTGGAGAAACCCATGTGAACTGAAGAGATGGGTGGAGTAACCCATGTGATCTAATTAAAGTTATCTCTTTGAAGATAAATGAATATTTAATTCATTTTTTAAATTAGAGTTTTCAACATGTGAGATAATTGAATTCTTTTTTGATTTAGAATTGTGTTATTGAATGAAATTAAATTAATTTAATTTGAAGATTTTAATTAGTAAGTTTGAATATTTCAATTTAAACTTTAGGAAATCAAATTTAATTAAATAATTAATGGTAATTAATCAATTAAGGTTAATTAATTAAATAAAATTAATTATTTAATTAATTTTTGGAATTTGAATAGATGATTTGGGAATTGAATTTAGAAAAAAAATAGATGATTAATTGATGATTAAAAAATCATTAATTAATAGGTGAAAATTAATTTAGAAGAAAATAGATGATTAATTAACGATTAAAAAACCATTAATTAATATATGAAAATTAGTGTTTTTAATGTCAAGTCGCAAGTCTGTCCATTTTAGGGTGTCTAAATTTACCCCTCTTTGATGCAATGTGGCTTGTCGCAGTGTGTCAAAGATTCTCTATTTTGATCTTGCCCCAGCTCCCCCCAGCCATAGCAGGTGTATTTATGCCCCCTCAACAAATTTGAGTGAAAATTCACGACATGAGCGTTAATTTGTTGAAACTGCAAATTGATAATATGGGTATTTAAGTGATCTTGAAAATGCTTCATTATGCCCCTAATATTGAGTGTTTAAGTTTCTGGGGTCCGGGAAGATGTATTTGAGGTCCTAGAGGAATTAGGGTTTTTTCAAACACTTTATAAATAGCTAGGTGAGCCATTCATTTGTCACTTTGCACTCTTCGAGCTTTGGTAAGTTCATCTTTTTGTTTTCTCTACTTTCTTTTTTGTTCATTGAGCTATGGCGGGTATACCAGGCATCATGCACATGTCTGATCGGATCCAGAATTTTTGTCGTCCAGCTGGCACAGGACGTCCGGTAAGTAGCCTTGTCCTTGATGTCATTAATACTTTCTTTTATTGCATTGTAAAATATATCTTTTTTGAAATTTTGCACTTGATGTCACAATAGGTTACGGTTTTTCCATAATTGCAGTTTTGGTGTCACAATTGCTAGATGCATGCCGCATTCAATAAGTGTTCCACAATTGCTTTTTTATTACCTTAATTGCTTGATAAGTGCCACATTTTATGTTGGAGTGTCGCAAAGTAGGAAAAAGTACCACATTTGATAATTGAGTGTCACAATTGACCTGTGTGTACATTTTTAGCATGCATAATGACTTATTTGATATTTTGCTTCTGACCTGATACTAATTTTTTGCTTTCTGTTTGTTTGGCAGTATGTTGGGACTATTCTTCATTGTCAAGAGTCGAGACCCGCAAGTTTAGTATTATGCTTCCAGCTTTCTGAGGCAGAGAGGGATATACTTAGGGAGTTAGGTCTATACTGGGTGAGTTATATACCCGAGATCACGACCAATAGGGGTATGATCTCTACTTTATTAGAGAGGTGGCATTCATAAACATGCACCCTTAGTTTACCAACTGGCGAGTGCACAGTCACTTTGGAGGATGTTTATCACATCCTAGAGATTCTGATTCAGGGTGCCCTTGTGGAGTATGATCGGGATTCTAGTGTCACTGCTCTATCTGAGCTTTTCGGTCTGCCCCAGGATCAGCTTGGGATGTCTGACCCTTATGATATCCCATGGGCTAGGTTTGGGATGGGATTAGATAGATTGTCTACTCTATTAGGCAGTCTTATATATGGGATCTTGTGTCCTGATCATTGGCAACATGGCTTCTCTGTCAGTTTTGGTGTTTGCCTTTAGGGTATAGTGTGGGACCATAATTTATATGCTTGGGGCCGGTGCATGTTGTCCCACATGTATTTCCATATGTTCTACGTCACTTAACTTGGAGGTAAGTCCCTTGGTTGTAGAGCCACTATGTTATAGATATGGGCGTGGGAGTACATTGCTGTGTGTAGGCCTGTAGGTGCTCATGATCTTCCGCTAGGGAGACCCTTTATGTTTATGTATGACTATGCTATTGTTCAGTCCCATATGGGACATATGATGTACTCGCAGTAGCAACTTGACATAATACCTTACTTCATTTGGAGACCGTACAGGGATTGTCCTATGCACAGGGATGGGGAGGATATACATCTTCCCTTCTATTGGCAGCGGAGGTTCCTGATTGGGCGTGTTAGCCGACACGTTCATATGATTTATTTCCACAACACTGACAGAGTGTTGCGATAGTTCAGAAAGAGACATGATGTCTTTGATTCGTATGCTTACTTTTCCCAGAGCTCAAGAGATACTACTCTTTGGGGGTGCAGTCATTCCTCTTGATGTAGCGGTTACTGAGTTTCAGGGTCTTCTGCATGTTGCATGGACTTGGCAGTTAGCCACTGTAGATCTTGCTATGTATTTTGATTTGCCTCTACTTGGTATATCTGTCTTTCTGATTTGTTTTGATGGGGATAGCTTTTGATTAGTCATATATGCTTATCATCTGTATGATACTAATGTCTGAACTTGTTATCTTTGCAGGCACGACTCCACCGTATGATGATTGGTGGCAGTAGTCTTGTCCTAACCCATTGACTAATGTGTCTTGGCCTATGGTTGGTACCATCTTTAGGAGGTCTCATCAAAGGCAGGGTCGAGGGAGAGATGGAGGTAGGGTTGGTGGTAGGGATGGAGGCCTTGATTGTGGCCGAGATGGAGAACGGGGGAGAGATGGTGGCCGGGATGGTGGGTGGGGGAGAGATGGTGGTCATGATGGTGGGTGGAGGAGGGATGGGGATGAAAAAGATGATCCTAGTCCTAGCGGTTCTGGTGGTAGGGTGAGGACTAAGGGAGGAGGTAGTAGTATCTGACGTGTTGGATTGGGAGCCATCCTCGAGGAGGAGGAGGCTTTAGAGGAGGAGGGTCCTCAGCTGGTTCGAAGAATGTGTCGTCGCACTGGTGCTATTCTTGCTAAGAGAGAAGAGGAGAGATTAGTCACTAAGGATTTTGATGTGGAGATAGCTGATATTGATGTTGAGGCTTTGGATGTAGAGGGTCCAGGTTCTAGTGCTTCTATTGGGAGAAGCAGTACTAGCCACAGTACTAGCAGCAGTACTAGAGATAGTGTGAATAGTGAGGACTCATGGGTTGTGTGGGAGAGAGGGGATGAGGGATTGGGAGATAGGGATGAGGAGGGGGAGATGGATATAGCCATGGGAGGTATGGATGTAGATCCATTAGAATTGGATAGGCTCACAAAATAGGTGTCTAATCTTCAGGCAAGGTTGGCTTCTGTTGATGCACAAGCTACAACATTAGAGAGAAGCGTTATAGTAGTTGAGGCTAAGGCTACTGCAGCAGAGCAGTAAGGGAGACAGGCTCAAGTGGAGGTGAGAGCTTATCTTGATAGTGTAAAAGATTTATCTTTGAGGGATGCCCATAATCATGTCTACAAATCAATTCAGGAGGCTGGTAGGGAGATTGAGTACTGGCGCTGTCACTATGAGGCAGTTGTTCCTACAGCTTAGTGGGTACCTAGTTTCATAGCTTCATAGTGATCAAGCAGAGCTCAGAGATCTCAGAGTAGTGGTATTGGAGCACCTAGTCTATAGTAGGGGCATGTACCTGATATACCACCTCCTTGTACGCCTGGCGGCGAGGGTGGTGGTAGTTCCTGTTGATTCTGATGACTATGCTCATTTTTTTGTACCATTTTTGAAGTGATGTTCCATTGATATACTATGAGGCTTATCGATGATTGTATCTCGACACACTGATATTTATTGATTTCTAGTTGATCACCTTCTTTTGTTTAGACTTGCGACCATTCGTTGTACTCAGATATTGAGATTTATATGAGATGCAACTAGTGAATTTATATTATGTGGATTGGTTTACTTGCTATATGTATGGTTCTACATGATTTGTGCTTAGATGTTGAAATTTTTATGCAATCTGATTATATTATGCAGACTCTTAGATGGATGATTTACTTTTCCTATGATACTGACATGTGTATGCAAGATGGTGTTATTGAAATGCATGTTTATATGAGGTTTTTATGGTTGCATTTGATTATGATTACCATGTATGTAGATGCTTGATTTTTTTTCATTTTTTTTTCTAATGCACTTAAATGAAATGAATGAAATCAATTATGCACAAAATATCTGAGTAATGTATGTGTTGGTTAGAAGGAATTTAGTTTGGAATGTTCTCTGGGATCGATTGATAGATATGTATTGATAGAATGGATGGTTGAAGATTGATAGATATAAATTGATAGAATGGATGAGTGACCCAAGTCATTGTCGCATTTCCAATTTTTGTCATCATTGCATCTTTTTATGAAATTCTGAAGAGTATCCAATGCATCCATATCTCAGACCATCTGGATACCGCTATGAACTCTTTATAACCGGAAGGAGTAGAGAGATTGAATAGAAAGAGAACTTAGTGCACCCAGATATTGACCATCTGGGTTCAGCCATGTTCCCTATTTTGAAAAGAAAGAGATCCAAATGCACCCAGATATTGACCATCTGGATACCTCTATGATCTCTGATTTGAAAAGAAAGAGAGCCAAAAGTACCCAGATATTGACTATCTGGATACCTCTTTTCTTATTGACCATCGGAAAAAGGTAAACTAAGATAGAATTCCAATGTACCCAGATCTCAGACCATCTGGATACCACTATGAATTCTTGATTTTGAAAAGAAAGAAAAAAAAAAATAGAAATTCAATGCACCCAGATCTCAGACCATCTAGATACTGCTATGATTCTATTGGTAATAAAAAAGAAAATAACAAAAAATGTTTTGTCCACTTCTTTCCCAGGGTTAAGCTCAAATCATGGAACTGTGTGGCTGCCAGATAAGTGACAGCGCCTACCGCATTTATCCTAAATCATCATGGCCCTAGAATCGAAGTGAACATTCCATAGACAGCAATCAAAGAAAATAAGTCATGATATAACATAGCTACTCCCCTTTCTTGATGGATCCTGGAGTAGCGTATGAACATAACCATGCAATATAGACTGACATCTGACTGACGACTGACCAGTCAAAATTTTGATTATTCCTTCATTCAGTTTGATTCTGTTGATTGGATTGACTCTCTTTATAGGCTTTATTGGCTTGATTGTCTTGAATTTATCTGGTTTTAGTAATAGATGACTCATATAAAACTGATTTGTCTGGTTTTGAGTGTATCCATCATTGTGTAAGATGATTGATTTGATTGTTTGGTTGATTTGGATTTTGATCATTTTGGGTAGCTGATCAAGCTATGTCAGATGGGCCCAATGTTGATTCACAAAGCTCATGGTTTTGACATTTGATTGAGAGGCTTGGTTTCCAATTAGCTTTGTTGATAACCAAGTTGGTTTTATTGCTTTGGATTTTGCAATTTTTTTATTGTTTTTGAGGAAGATTGATTTTTTTAGGACATTTAGAATCGCCCCTAGTCTGGTTGACAAGTACTAACCATGGATAAGTTTTGGTTCTCATAGGGGATTGTACTTCTAGATATAGCTTGGGTAGCTAGTCTTGCATTTGAAGTTTGCAGAAGCTTTGATCTTTGAGTTTCATTTATGGTGAAGCTGGATTTGAACACTTGGCACCTGTTTGCCAGTTTTCACTAAGAGAGAAATTTTGTTTCTCTTTAATTTTTTTCTTTTTTGCTTCTTTTTTTTTGTTGTTGCCAAGGTGCCTTTTTGCCAGGTTTTCACCAAGGTAACCTTTCTGTTTTTTTGATTTTTTGGGTATTTTATGGATATGTAAATAGTTTCCTTAACCATTGAGACCTCAAGAATAGAACCTCTTGAGGTGCATGTTGTTTATGTATCCCAATAGATATCTCCTTCTGGTGTTTGCAATTGGTATGCCACACTCTGGGTAGACTTGATAATGACATATGGTCCTAGCCAATTAGGCTCAAACTTTCCTAGTTTCACTCGTTCTGCTTGGTTCTTTTGATTTTCCATGAGGATGAGGTCTCCTACCTTGAAGGTTCATGGCCTCACTTTATTATGATAGTTCCTTCTAAGGTGATTGATGTGATAGCCTTGTAAGTGGTTGAATGCATTTTGTCTTCTTTCATCTAATAGTTCTAGTTCACTGAGCCTTGCTACTCTGTAATCTTCGTCTGAAATCAGGTTCTTCAATGATATTCTCAGGGATGGGATTTCCACTTTAATGGGTAGAAATACCTCTAATCCATATACTAGGGAGAAAGGAGTGGCTCCTATAGGTGTTATCACACTAGTTCTATATGCCCATAATGCGGGACTAAGCTGTAAATTCGAGTCTCGCCCTGATTTGTTAAATGTTTTCTTCAAGATTTTCAAAATGGTTTTGTTTGTCACTTTATCCTGGCCATTCCATTGAGGATAATAGAATGAAGAGAAACCTTGTTTTATTTGGAACTATTCATACATGTCTTCAACATATTTATTTTTGAAAGGTGTACCGTCATCCATCAAGATGGTTTGAGGAATTCCAAACCGACAAATGATGTTGTTGAGTAAGAACATGGAGATCTGCTTTCGAGTTATGTAGGTAAGGGGAATTGATTCCACTCATTTGTTGAAGTACTCTATTGTTTCTATGATGTATTTATGTCCATTAGCTGAAGATGGTGTAATCTTTCCCACTAGGTCAAATCCCCACATAGAAAATGGTAATGGTGAAGTGATAGGATTTAGTTCTTGGGCTGGTGCATGGATGAGGTCTCCATGAATATAATATTGCCTACACCTTTTTACATACTTGTTTGCATCTATTTCTACTGTGGGCCAGTAGTATCCCATGTGGATGATATTTTTAGCTAAGTTTTTGCCACCTCTGTTGGTTCCACAAATTCCTTCATGTACCTCGTACATAGCTCTTTGGGATTCCATGAAAGTGAGACATCATAATAGTGTTCCATCTAGACTTCATCTATATAGAGTAGTTACAAGAATGGTGTACCTAGAGGCTTGGCAGATGAGGGACTTTTTATTGTTCCTAGACAAGCCAGGAGGTAAGACACTACTGTGGAGGTAATTATACATGTCATGGTACCATGGGGTTTCAGGACCAACAAGAACACACGTTGATTCTGTGATTGGTTCTTGATGTGATGGCATCATGAGTTGCTCCACTAGAAATTGGAATCTAGTTTCATTGCCTAGCATATCGATCAAGGATTCTATTGTGTCTATTACGTCTATAGATTTGTTTTGAGCTCTTGGCATTTTCTCAAAAAAGATGCATTGGAACTTAGTGTGCAACCTATCCATCTATTCTATGTATGGTATTAGCTTCTCATCTTTTGTCACATAGTCATTTTTGACTTTGCTAATGACCCACTGTGAATCTCTGTAGACTTTAAGGTTCTTGATTATCCATTGTATTGTTGTCTTTACTCTGATGACTAGAGATTTGTATTCGGCTATGTTTTTTGTGCACGGGAAGTTGAGTCTGAAACAATTGGGAATTGCATCATTTTTTGGAGTGATGAGTACAATCCCTTCTCCTGCACCATGGTTTGTGCATGACCCATCAAAGCATAGTTGTCATACCTCTATTGTCAGTTGGAGTGTAAGAATAGACTCATCTAGAAAGTCAGATATGATAGGCTGATGATCGTGAATAGGTGTCTCTACTAGTTGATCCGCAATCACTTTCCATTTGATGGCTTTTTTGTCTACATATTCTATGTCAAATTTGATTAGGATCATCACCCACTTTTCTAATCATTCGGTGAGTGTTTTTTTTCTTAGTAGGTACTTGAGGGGATCAATGTGCACTATCAACTTTGTTTGATGGCTTAACATGTAATGCCTTAGCTTCTGGGAAGTGAAGAATAATGCTAGGCATGATTTTTCAATTTGCAAATAGTTAAGCTCATAGCCTACCAATGTTCTATTGAGATAGTATATAGATCTCTCCTTGCTTGTGTCATCATGTTGCACTAAGAGTACACCTAATTCTAATTTAGTTGTTGAGATGTATAGAAGTAGTGGCATACCTTGGACTGGTGGCACCAATATGGGAGACTTGAGTAGATAGTCTTTGAATATTTGGAACACTTGTTCACATTGTTCTGTCCATATAAACGTTATGTCCTTATGTAGTAGATACTGGAATGGATGGCACTTGTCTACTAGTTGGGCTATGAAGCGCCTGATAGATTGGAGCCTACCTTGTAACCCCCTTAGTTTCCTTAGGTTTTTTGGTGGTGGCATGTCTAGTATTGCTTTGAATTTCTTTGGGTCTAACTCTATGCTTCAGTGTGACATGATGAATCCCAAGAACTTACCAGATGTGACCCCAAATGCACACTTTTTTTGATTTAACCAGACCTTGTATTCTTGCATTTTGTCAAATATGGGTCCCAATACTTGTAGATGATATTTTCTAAGCATTGACTTGGCAACTATGTCGTCAACATAGTCCTCCATTGTCTTGTGGATGAGATCATGAAAGATGGTTGTCATGGCCCTTTAATATGTTGCTTTGGCATTTTTTAGACCAAATGGCATGACGTTCCAACAGTAGGTGCCCCATGAACATGTAAAATCCATTTTGTGTTGGTCCTCTAGTGTAATCCTTATCTGATTATATCCTGAAAAGCCATCCATAAGTGATAACATCTGATGTCCTGTGGTGAGATCTACTATCATGTTGATGTTAGGCAAAGGAAATTCATCCTTGGAACAAGCTTTATTAAGATCTCTAAAGTATATGAAAATATAGATCTGACCACTATGCATGGTAACTGGTACTAGATTAGATATCCATTCTGTGTATGGGATTGATCTTATGAACTTAGCATCTAGGAGCTTTTTAAATTCTTCCTTGACTAGTAATGCAACATGGGGATGCATCTTTCTCAACTTCTATTTTTTTTATGGGTTTGGCATTGGGTAGCAATGAGAGATGATGTAGCACAAGCTCTGGATCTAATCCTAGCATGTCTCAATAGGAACATGCAAAATTGACCTTCCTTTCCTTGATGAAGGTGATGAATTGTTCTCTCTCCTCTTGGGTGAGTGATTTTGCTAAGTAGATGTTCTTGGGGTTCTTGTCATCACCCAAGTTGACTTATTTTGTTTCTTCTGCTAACGATGTTGAATTTTCCTATGTTAAGGGGAGGAGTTCTTGCTTTCCATCTTCTAGCATCTCAGTGAGGTTTTCACTAGAAGATACATCTTGTATTGTCTTTTTATCATTTTTTGTGCCAGTAAGCGCCTTTCAGTTTTCACTTACTGACGATTCTTTTTTCTTTTTCAATTGTTTTGATGATTGGAAAGAGGATCTTCCTCCCCAAAGTATGTTTATTTGTCGAGGTTGAAGGAGAAACCAACTTTATGGTCTCCTAATGGCATTCCCTCTCAAATTCCCATGAATTTTGTGATAGCCTCATAAATCTCAAAGATATTTATATTAGGTTGTCCTTGTTGATCCCAGTCTATCAATTCTAGGTGTACAAGACATAGGTCCTTGAAGTGGGTTGACTCTGTTTGGTTGAATGGGACAAAAAAAATGGTTCTGACAAACCTATATTGTGATGTGGACACACAACCTAATGAATTTCTATCGATATAGGGTTGGTCATCTATGGTTAATTGGTCAAACAAATCATCAAGGTGTATGGTGGTGGCTGACCGAGGGTAATACTCTGGGATTGATGGCTCAGGGTCATGAATGGATCTCCACTCATACTTGTGGGAGTCAATTTTTCTAGAATGCTCATTGGATGTCTCACTTCCCTCATTATCATGGATTTCTTGGTTGAGGGTTAATCAGGATTGAGAGGTTCCCACTTTGGCTGGCAACAACTGTTGAAGTATGTTGCTGATCAAGATGTGTTCTGGGTTCTGCCCCCAATGTAATTTTGCTATTTGTTCTTGATCAACTGGTATGTCTCAGGTGGTAGGAATAGTTCTTTTTTTCCCATAGCCTAACTCTCTCTTGTTTCTTTGGGTTGGTGGGAGAGACAGTTCCATCAAACCTTGTTGTCTTGCACCCAAACGAGTTGTACCATCATACCCAAACCTTTACAGCATTGTATAGCCAGCTCCATAGGTTGATACAGGTAGGATAGGGGTTATTGAAGTATCTCTTGTGGATGTTGATACAACCATGTATTGATATCTAGATCAAATGATTTATCTTCTTAAATGTCTCCCCATATGACAAAGGTTGTGGGTGGACACCTGAACAGAACAGGTTCCGAGGTTTCTATTGTAATTGCGCGTTGTGGCATGCCATATGTCCTTGGGCTCTGAGGCATGTTTGTGATAGTGAAAGCTTCCCAATATTTTTATTCACCACATCCTTTGTCGGTAATAGAAATTTTACCCCCTCTTCTCATGACATCTTTGGGAATTGAATTTGATGCGGAAGGGATACTTGCCTCTTGGTTTGATGGAACCTAGTTGTCAGTACTGGTTTGAACAACATTACAGTATTAGAATGGGTTTGAGTCTCCTTAAATAATGATTTATGTCCCTTGATATGGTAACTTGATGCACTGATGATATGTGGAGGGTACAACTTGCATCTCATGTATCCATGGTCTCCCTAGTAACATGTATCCCAATTCTAGGTCTAGGATCTGCAAGGGAGTGTTCTTGACAATTGGGCCAATCTAGACTGGTAGAATGATAATACCTTTGGAAGATCTCTCCTCTTCATAATAGGCTATGATATTGATCCTTCTTGTGACATCAATACTAGATTCAGAGTAGCCTAGTTTCTTGATGACCTTTAGAGTACATATGTTCAATCCTGCTCCACCATCAACAAGGACTCTACAGATTGCACTTTTGTGGACTTGGATAAGTAAGTGCATGGGATCATTATTCAAGGGTTTGTGTAGTGGCATGTCATGGTCAGTGAATGTTTCATGATTGTTGGCTTCTATATGGTTTACCATTGTCTGAAAGCTCTCTAGAGTTATGTCCCTTGGGACAGCTACTTTTTGAAGTGCTTGGTCTAATGCTTGCTTGTGCTACGGGGATATGCACAAAATGTCAAACATGGAGATTTGGGCAGGCGTGCACTTTAGTTGATCCACTAGGATTGTCTATGGATTTGAGGTTGCATGAGGGTTGAATGGTATGTTAGATGAGGAGGGTGCTCCTTGCAAGACAAATTTTGTATGACATGTGGTTACAACACATCTGGCACCTTGGTCTCTGATAGTGATGGTAGCCACATGGCTATCTGAAGTATTTAGGCAATTGATTGTGTTGTCACTGTTGGCATAAGTGTATTTGACCTATTTTGAATCTCCACCAGACCCAAAGGTTTTCCCTTTATTATGATCATGGAATGTGTCATTGAATATTGTATGATCAGTGGTGCCTTTTTTTTGGGTGTTGGTTATGTTGATGACCCCTGCGTCAATCAGATCTTGGATGACAATTTTTAATCGATAAAATTTGGGTGTCTTATGTCCCTTCACTCGATGAAATTTGCATAAATCATTATCATTGTACCACTTTGGTTTGATTGCACCATGTTCATATTCTTTGATTTCATGGAGAGTGATATTGTTGGATTGTATCAACTTTCTTAAGGTTGATTCTATCGACTCTCCTAATGGTGTGTAATCACATTTTGGAAATAGAAACTATGGTTGGCATTGTGCCTATGGTTGAATATTTGACACAACGGTCGCTTGGATAGGGGGTGGTTGAGTTTGAGTGTATGCTTTTGGAGTGAGCACCATGGGTTGTTGGTTAGTCATAGGTGCACCTTGCAATGACACTTTGGGTTGGGCATAGTTGACCATTTTCACATCAATGACACAATCATTGTTGACATTTTTATTTTTATTCCACCATTTAGCTTAGTATATTGTAGTCTTGTTTGTATTCATTTGGGTAAGATCTGCAAGGACACCTCGTTTGACCAAGTTCTTCTCACAATGAACTCCTCGTTCAATGATTTGTTTAAAGTTTGGAGCTAACTACAATTCTGTTCTAAATGACATGTCAAGAATCAGAATGTTTATGAACATGACTATTAGGTCGTGCTCAAGTACGTCATACATGATTCTATTTGTAGTATTCCTCCATCTTTGTAGGAATTTTACAAAGGACTCTCCATCTTTTTTTTGATATCACAAAGGTCCTTGATGATGACCTTGCACTTGATTCTATAATGGAAGTGAGTGATGAAATTTTTGGCCAATTCACCCCAAGACAGAATGCCATGAGGTAAATGTGAGAACCATTCCATTGCTAGTTCAGCTAAGCTTTGTGGGAATAGTCACATTAATTATGTCTTGTCATGTGTGACCTCGATGCAACTAGCAAAGAATTCTCAAATATGCTTAATAGGGTTGGTATTGCCCCTATATTTGTCAAATTTTGGTACCAAGAAGTGAGTTGAGAATAGAGACATGTGAAGAGAGTGATCAAATGGGTACGGGTATAAATCCTATGCGATGTAGGATTTAGTTTGCTCTTGATTTTGCATATCCATAATTTTTGTTTGAAGGTTCTGTACTTGTTGGATAAACATGTTTGTTTGAGACTGAGGATGATTTGTGACATTGTACCTCTATGTTGTAGCAGGTATGAGGCTGCGCCTCTGCATCCCTTGAGTAGGAACATAGGACCTCATCCTTGGGACTTGATATTGATTTCCCAACACATGATTCTTATATGGGGGCATGTGAGTGGCCTAAGATTGATTTTGTTGTGTTTGTTGTTGGGGTTGATGTTGTTTTTGCTGCTGAAGCTAGGATTGTTGTTGCTGCTAAAGCTGGGATTGTTGTTGCTGGGGTTGAGGTTGTTATTGCTGCTAAAGTTGGGATTGCTGCTGGGGTTGTAGCAGTCTCTGAATGAGAAAAGGTGTAACCTTGGGTGGGAATTGACTGAAATTTAGACCTGCAGAGATGGATCCTTGTGGCAATGATGTGTTGACCCTAAGGCTAGTAGGGATTGACTATAGTAGCAGCATAGTTGCAAAAAGGTTGCTGCTTGTTGGTGGGATTGAGGGCATATCATGAGAGCATGATTGGATAGGCCATGAGGCCGAGGGTTGAGGCATACTAGTGACCATGGGTGCACTTAGTTGGGAGCCTATCATGCTTTGCGTGCAAGACGTGCTTTCTTGGTTCATGGAGTTGGTTTGATTGGACACAGTTTGTGCTAATGTCGTTGTTGTCAAGGATGGGAAGATTTGAGATACCATAGGTTCTATTTGAGAGGGTCGAGTAGTGTTACTTTGGAGAGGGTTTTTGGGTCATATGGTTGACACATTGAATTCAGCGAGGAGTTTGACTCCCTTCCTTATCAATATGGCTAAGAAAGGTTTAGGTTTCCTCTCTACAATAGTATCAACCACTTGCATGGAATAGGCATATTTCTCTATATCTTCAATCTTCTCTTGTGTGACATTTTGGAACAAAGCTAACCCATGGGGATTCTCAATAAATAGAGAAAGACTCGTATTTATGAAAGGATCATCCTCTCGCTCTATTGCCCAAGCAGGGAATCTGTTGATATAAGACTCATCAGGTTGATTTTATCCTTCGACCTTGTGTAAGGACCTCCATTAGGTGTTTGAAACATAGTGTGGTCCATATTTTGTGACTAAAACAAGTGATATCAAGAAAACATAAAGGATAACCTTTCTAGGAGAGTCTGAGTTATGTTTGGACAAGGGTGATTCTAAGGACAGATGTTGATTTATCTTGATCTCAAATTTTTAATGATGTAAGAGTAAGATTTGTCAACCTTTTCCTGGGACAAAGTCACTGATAAAGATAATGATGATTTTGAGATAACGGGATCAAGATATTTTGAATCTAAACTTTTGAACTAACAATGCTTGGATAATAATCATGCTTTCAAAGAATGAATGATCTTTAATGTTTAGAGATTCACACAATGTTCTTCACATTTTTCTGGGATAGACACTGGTCTTTGATGTAGAATGGGAAGTATTTTCAAGGTTTTTAGGTCAAAATAAGTTTTAAAAAATTCTCTGATCAATTGCGGAAAAACTCCACTGATTGCGGTAAAGTGACTAGTCAATTGCGGTAATCTATCACCGATTGTGATAATAAACAGATGAAGTGTGGAAATAAAAGTGACAACTGGGGTAAACCTCCTTCAATTGCAGCAAAATGTGGACAATTGCAGCAAAGGGGAAATAGTCTCAAAAGGACTAAAAAATAGACCTCACTGTCTGACAATTTTTATTTTTTGGAACAAGGCTTGTGATTTGCAAGACAGTTTGATGTTGGCAACCCTAGACTTTAACACGTTTGACTCATTTTGATAGTTTTTAATGTTTTTTTTTCATCTTGGAAACTGATCAAAGAACAAGCACAATGGAGACTGTGTTTTGTAATCAAGCACGGGTTTTGACACAAGGACAAAGAGATTAATCTAAGGCAAATTTTGGTTGTCAAATACAATATTATAGGCCCAATGCTTGAATTTTTGTTAGCTCACACAAAAAGTGTCACACTACTAGGACACGAAGGTCCATGACGTAGGCGCCCATTTTTTCTTGTTGCTAGGTATTATTGTCGTGATAGTGAAGATCTCTTTCACTACACAAATACCTTGGAACACATATGTTGGGAATCTTGGGGGGAAATTCTGCAACCCCTTGCACTATAATAAGGTATCCATTTGGAGGTGAATCGGATTGGAATTTATTTTAACAAAGTTGTAGTAAGGGTCCATGGCATCTATCCAATTGGTTTGTACATGTGTGACTCACTTAAGAGCCTAGTTGACCATGCTGGCTGCTTAGGGATATTCACCCGATCCAGACTATCATCAACGCACCTCACCCGAGCTTGGCTAGATATAAAATGGAACTTTGGTTCGCGTCTTGTTTATATACCAATCAAAAGGATTACCATTTTAAGGTTGTTATCCGAGGAAGAAGCGCATTCCCAGACAGGCCTTTCTAAAAAGTATAAAGGTGTTTAATCTAACAAATTGTGCAAGTGTACCAAAAACCTAAGACACAAGGTTAATCGATTAAACCCCAAAGTTGAAATGTGAACAAAACTAAACCACCATACAAGCACATGTGTTAAGTTTTAAACCCAAAAGTAGGTGTTTGATTGCTTGTTCAATTTTAATGCCCCCAAATTGGAAATTTTTCTTTTCCTTTGTTCAATTCTTAACCTCCACGTCAATTTTAAGCACCAATATGTAAATGTGAGCTTGTGATGTTTGGCATACAATGTTCTTTTTAAAGCACCAAAATGATGAATGAATGATTTTTTATGTTACTTTGTTAAATATGCTTCCACACCACAAGATGAAATGATAAGTTAGTACCACAAAATGTTGCAATTAAAATACATGCAATTGAGAAGTGCCTTTGAAACAATTGATACTCGCAATGGCCTAATTTCCTCTGTGCTTAATGATTGGTCCATTCCTACACAGAAACAAAGAAAAAGTCAGATTCTAAATAGAAAAATAAAGAAATTGGATCAGATATGGCGTAATCCTATCAATTGTGGTAAAGCACTGTCAATTGTGGCAAAGAACTATTGATTGCAGAAAAGCACTGTCAATTACGGTAAAACACTTCTGACTACAGCAAAGCACTATCGATTGTGACATGGATCAGCTGATTGTGGTAAACTCTGTGTGATTGTGGTAAACTGATATTGATTATGGTACAGGTCGTACAATTGCGACACAGAGAAAGAAAATAAAATTGTGAATAATGACAGAAAAATTATGCAAAACCCTTACAATGATTACGACAATAAACCAATCATTTGTGGAAATCTTCCATCAATTATGGTAAAATATCAACAATTATGAAATTACATGTTTATCGAGAAAAATATGAAAAAAATCTACAACCATACGACTGTGGCCAAAATGTTATGTATGTCGTCTACAAGTGATATTTGGGCTTCTTGATTCACGTCGGGTTCACCAAAATGTACGCAATAGATCAAAATCTATAAGACTCTTGATTTAATGAGGGGTTAGTAGCACCAATTCACAATGGGGGAAATCAATAAGAAACAAGCTACTAATAGAAAAACTACGAATCAATAAAATGTACAAGAAAATAAGAGGAAAACAAATGAATGCAAACCCAATTGCTTGAAGCTTCTATTGTCTCTCTCTCTACTCCTTATGAAACACTGTTTGTGATGCTCAGTATTGGTGTGGGTAGTGTCTATGACTTGGAAGCGTCAAGAATTTGATATTGAATGTGTGTGTGACCGCAAGATGGATTGATGCTTGAACCAATTTGATAGAGTAATGGCGCATGTGAGCTTGAAATCTTGGATCCTTCAAATGGTTATGAAGGGTTTGTTATATAGGAATTGAGAATGAGATGAATAGTTGAGATCAATCCCAGAGATAGGAAGATGAACATTTGAGATCAAAGGGAACTAGAGAAGTAATTAGTAAACTCCACCTCTTCAACCGAGAGAGAGAAGATAGAGTTTGGTTAACTGGAGAGCTAATTTTGAGTTAACTTTTAGAATTGAAGAGGTGGGTGGAGAAAACCATGTGAACTAAAGATATGTGGTACAGGAGCACCCTAAATGAACCTAGTGTTCCTATGGAACCTAAGGGTTCTTTCAAGGTCCTAAGAGGCCTTTAGTAATGATAAGACATTGGGTTAGTCACTGGACCACCTTGTAAGGCCATAGTTCCAAGTTTGGCACATTATGAGCCCTTGGTCAACTATTGATAATTTATGGTCAAAAACCCTAGGAATAGGTTGTTCTTAGGTTTTTAATGTTTGGATCCACTATGGATCACAAAAATAACATTTTGACCAATTTTGGTCACTAGATTTGAAAAATTGCAAAATATGTAAAAGTTGCTCAAAAGTTGTCAAGCAACTTTTGAGCAAACTTAACAACTTTTGGAAAAACAACTCCCAAACGGTCAAATCGGTTCAATATTGTCATGTAATCATTGGGAGTGCCTAAAAAATCCCTTTTAGGTGGGTGGTAGGCTAATCATTTAATTTGGCATTTTGAAAATTAAAAAAAATAACCATTTTCTTGCATTCCCGAGAAATAATCATTGTGTACGGTCGGGTATGGCTAGAAGGACATGAAAGTATGACACCAAGGGTTAGTGTTGTGAATATTCCTTCATTTTATTTTTTTCTCATGTGCTGATCAATCTTAGTTTAAAATTTATCAATTTTACAAACTCGCTGCCTGGTTTATAGGCCCTAAATAAGGGTTTAGGAGAGAATTGTTTGTATTTCACTTTTCCACCATGGGAATTCAATAACCCTTGGTGGAAAATTTGATTATATGGAAATATTTAATATTATGTAGGATAGGTTCTTCAAAATGCAGGGAGATGGAGTTAAAATGATGCCCTAGCTATATATCCTTATTTATGCACCCATCCAAAATTAGGACAACAATCATAACTCTCACTTGGGAATTGATCAGAGGCCCTAAATCAGAGGAAGAGACCCTTGTATGAACCCTCACATGATCCAATAATTATTTTTGTATTTGGATGCATCCTAAAGGCACTTCTAGTGTAAGTTTAGACCTAATTAGCCCTAATTATAGAAGCAATTTTGTGTATCTTCCTGTCCTTTTCTCATTTCTAGGTTCTAGGGCTTAAGTATAAAGTCTTAGGCCATAAAGGGTTCCTAAATCCCTAATCTATTATGGGAGTTATGTGTAAGAATCTCATTTAAGGTCAAATTTCCTTCTGAAAAAGGATACAAGCCTAGTCTTGAGATTGTGAAGCAACTATGTCTTATGGGTTGCAAGTGAGTGAAAGAACCATTGGAACTATTTGATAGGGACCTAAATAGACCCCACTTATGAGCATAGGTCACCCTTGGTCCCTTAAGTCACTTTGGGGGTATTGTTGAGAAATTGGGTCAAGTGCATTGTGAAACCACTCTTGGTATTTGGTGTTGTAGGATTGGTGAAACCTAGTGATTAGGTTTCCCTTGGGGGTTTTGGGGTTGTGATAGCCTTAACTAGTCTTTTCCCACACTTGTGATAAGTGTGAAGCACTTTGGCCTAAAATCAAGGAGTTTGGGGATACATTGCCCTATTTGGGGTCATCTAGAGGCTTTCAGTTGTGCACTTTGTATCAAGTGGTATCAGAGCTATGTCTGCTCCTGAGGATGAAGATATCCCTTCAAGGGTTACAAATATTGAACTAGAAAAGATGGTGAGAGAACAGAGGGCACAAAATGAAGCCTTGACAAGAAGACTTCAAGAGTTGGATAAAAAGGTAGAGAGGGGAAAAGAGGACACTTCTGGTGGTGAGGAAGGGGGTGAGTCAGAGGATGACAACCCTAATTAGGATGTGAACATTCTTGCAGACTAGAGACCCCTTATAGATGCCTTAAAGTCTATGGGGAGAAGAACCATGGAGGAGAAGTTGGATCTACCAACTTTTAATGGAAAGATGAATGCAGATATGGACTTGGATTGGATAGAGGCCCTAACAAGATTCTTCGAGTGTGAGAACATCCCTGAGAAGTAGAGAGTGAAGGTGGAAAGATCCAAGTTGAAGGGAGAAGCCATAACTTGGTGGAACTTCATCCAAATAGAGAGGGTGAAGAATGGGAAGAGTATGAACTCTTCATGGAACAAAAACATTGCATTGGTTAAGGAGACCTATGTGCCTAAAGACTATGGGGTACAACTCCATAGGAAAAAGAAAAGCCTAAAGAAAAAGGACATGGATGTAGGCTCATACACTAAGGAGTTCCTAAAGCTATGTATGAAGACAAATGTGGCAGAAGATGAAGAAGAGAAGTTAGCAAGATATATGAATGGTCTCAAAGTATCCATTCAAGAGGAACTCGGCCTACATTTCCCTACCATAGTGAAAAAGTGCTATCAAATGGCACTCAAGGTAGAGGAAAAGTGGAAGAGAATACAAGAGTTTGTAAAGGGAAAGAGTAATGACAGTGGGAAGAACTTCAAGGGAAGAGGAACCTCTTGGAATAGAGGGAAATACAGTAGTAATAGCAGTAGGACCCCTGACCAAGGAGACAAAGAAAGTAGTGATACAAACTTCAAAGGTAACTATAGAGGGAGAAGACCCTTCAATAGGGGAAGGAAAAACATTAGAAGAGGAAATGGACCATTAAGGTGTTACTACTGCAATCAATTGGGACACCAAGTAGGAAGATGCCCTTAAAAGAGAAATAACAACAACCAAGTTTAAAGGAGAGCTCAACTCATTCAAGAGGATAAGAAAGAAGACAATGCAAATGCAAGGGACTTATAACTAGAGGAAGGAGAATGTTTGATGATGAGACAAGTCTTCCTTCAAGTTCCACAAAGCCAAGAGCCTCCTCAAAGAAAGAATCTCTTCCAGAAAAAGATCAAATGCAATGGGAGGGTATGTAATTTACTCATAGATTCTGGCTCAAATAAAAATTTATTATCTTGTGAAATGGTACAGAAGTTAAACCTCCCTAAGAAGCCTCATCCTTTTCCTTATCATGTCTCTTGGTTAACAAAGGGTCAACAAACCCTAGTGACTGAACAAGTATGGATAGAATTTACAATAGTGGACTTTAAAGACAAAGTTCTTTGTGATGTTGTGGAGATGGATGCCTCCCACATTCTCCTAGGCAGGCCTTGGCAGTATGATGCAGATGCCACACACCATTGTAGGAAAAATACCTACTCTATCACTAAAGATGGAAAAACATTCACTATGAAGCCCCTACCCGATATCAAAATAGAGAAGGAACCTACTGTCATAACCATGGGGGAAAACAAAATTCTAAAAGTATTGAGGGATCCTGAAAATAAAGCCTATGTCTTAATATCCAAGCCTAAGGATAATGTAAGATCTGATGATGATGATCCTATACCAGATGAAGTTTAGAAGTTACTCACAAAATACAGTGTTGTCACTGCTAGTGACCTGCCCATAACCCTCCCTCCCTTGAGAGATATTAGTCACCAAATTGACTTAATACCTAGATCCTCTTTTCCCAACAAAGCCCCATACAAGATGACACCAGTGCAGCATGCAGAGATTGCAAGACAAGTCAATGAACTATTAGAGAAGGGAATCATCCAAAATAATATCAGTCCATGTGTTGTCCCATCAGTTTTAGCCCCTAGAAAGGATGGAAAGTGGAGATTATGTACTGACAGTAGAGACCTAAACAAAATAACAATAAGAATTAGATTTCCAATCCCAAGAATGGAAGATCTTCTAGACCAACTAGGCACTGCTTGTTACTTTACTAAGATTGATTTAAAATTAGGCTATCATCAAATCAGGATTAAGCCAAGAGATGAATGAAAGACAACATTTAAGACAACTGAAGGTTTGTTTGAGTGGCTTGTTATGCCTTTTGGCTTGAGTAATGCTCCTAGTACATTCATGAGACTCATAAATGAGGTATTTGTTGATTTTATTGGAAATTTTGTGGTCACATATTTGGATGACATTCTGATTTATAGTCATAGAAAAGAGGAACACCTTGATCATGTTGAGCAGGTTCTAAGAAGACTCCATCAGCACAAGTTAGTGATTAACTTGGAAAAATGTATGTTTATGAAGAAGGAACTCATCTTCCTAGGATTTTTCATCTCCCAAGGCACTCTCAAAATGGATCCAGAGAAGGTTGCAACAATAGTCAACTGGCCTCCACCAAAGAACCAAGGTGATGTTAGAAGTTTTCATGGTTTAGCAACTTTGTATAGAAATTTTATTAAGAATTTTAGCCATGTGTGTGCTCCTATGTTGGAGACAATAAAAGGTGGAAAGAAGACTAGATTTGAGTGGAATAAAGAAGCAACAGATGCATTTAAATATCTTAAGAATAGGGTGGCACAATACCCAATCCTAGTACTCCCTGATTTCAACAAGGTATTCACATTTGAAACAAGCAACTTGGCTATAGGTGTAGTCTTTAGCCAAGAAGGTAAGGCTATAGCATTTTTCTCAGAAAAATTGAATGATGCAAAAAGGAGGTATTCTACTTATGATTTAGAACTTTAGGCAATGGTGCAAGCCTTGAAAAAGTGGAGACACTATTTACTCCCTAAAGAATTCATTGTTTATACTGATAACCATGCTTTAAGTTTTCTAAATAGTTAGGAGAAGCTTGGGGTCAAACACATCAAATGGATGGAGTAGTTGCAGGAATATACCTTCAATATTAAACACAAAAAAGGAGTGGAAAACAAAGTGGATGATTCTCTAAGTAGAAGGATTGGATTAGTTGAGGAAGTTCAACTTTAGAGTATAGGGATTGATTCCCTAAAACACCTATATGATGATGATCCAAAATTTGGAGAAGTTTTTGAGGTATGCACTAAAATGGTTGGCAAATACCATACTGATTTTTCTAATTTCCTGATTTAGAATGGACTCTTGTTTAAAGGAGCCCAATTGTTCATTCCTAGATGTTCCACGAGAACAAATATTATGAAGGAGAAACATTGTGGTGGCTTAGGAGGACATTTTGGCATAGATAAGACCACTAAATTAGTAAAGAGAAGTTATTTTTGGCCAAATATGGGGAATGAAGTTAAGAAATTTGTTGAATCTTGTACTATTTTCTAGCAAGCAAAGGGTGTATCCACTAACCAAGGATTGTACCAACCCATACCAATTCCCTCTAGGCCATGGGAATCAATTTCAATGGATTTTGTCATGGGTTTTCCAAGGACAAAGCAGGGTTATGATAGTGTTTTTGTAATTGTGGACAGGTTTAGTAAAATGGTACACTTTGTTCCTTGCAAGAGCACAAATGATGCCACCCATATAGCACACCTATTCTTTAAGGAAGTGGTTAGAATACATGGTCTACCATAAACAATAGTGTCTGATAGAGATGTGAAGTTTCAAGGTCACTTTTGGAGGACACTCTTCAAGAAATTGCGCACAAATCTGACTTATAGTTTAGCATACCACCCACAAACAGATGGGAAAATGGAGGTGGTAAAAAAATCACTTGGTAATCTCTTGAGATGCTTAACCAAACAGTACACCCAAAGTTGGGACATGATCCTACCTCGGGCAGAATTTGCATTCAATGACTCCATGAACATGTCCACTAGAAAGACACCATTCTAAACAGTGTATGGACTTCGTCCTAAAGGTCCATTGGATTTAGTAGAGTTACCATCTAATTTCAGAGTGAGTGCACAAGGAGAGGAGTTAGCCAAACTAATATCTAAAGTATAGACATAAGTAAAAGAGTCACTACAACAGTCAACTATGAAATACAAAGCACAAGGAGACAAGAGAAGAAGAGAATTTCAATTCAAAGTTGGAGATAAGGTATGGGCATACCTAAGGAAGGAGAGACTCCCTAAAGGCAGATATTCAAAGTTGCACATGAAGAAAATTGGTCCTTGCACAATCCTCACCAAGATGGGTGAAAATGTATATGAGATTTCCTTGCCCCCTGCCTTACTAATTTCTCCTATTTTAATATTGCTGACCTCACTCCTTACAAGTGTGTTGCAGACATTGTAAATGTGTAGGGATCACAAGTTGAAGATGATGGAGACTATGTGACAGATCTCCCATCAAGTAAGAAAGTGGAGTTAGATACCATTTTGTAAACCAAAGTCTTGAAGCAGACAAGAAAGAACAAGTACATGCAATACTTAGTGAAATGGAAAGGACTCCCTTGAATAGATGCTACCTAGATGATAGAGGACCAGATCCAACAACATGGAACCACTGTTGACCAGTTATCCTCAAGTGGGAACTTGAGTTCAACTCTCATGGGGAGTATGGTACAGGAGCATCCTGAATGAACCAAGTGTTCACATGGAACCTAAGGGTTCTCTCAAGGTTCTAAGAGGCCTTTAGTAATGATAAGACATTGGGTTACTCACTGGACCACCTTGTAAGGCCATAGTTCCAAGTTTGGCACATTATGAGCCCTTGGTAAAATATTGGTAATTTATGGTAAAAAACCCTAGGAATAGGTTGTTCTTAGGTTTTTCATGTTTGGATCCACTAGGGATCACAAAAATAACATTTTGACCAAGTTTGGTCACTAGATTTGCAAAATTGAAAAATATGTAAAAGTTGCTCAGAAATTGTCAAGCAACTTTTGAGCAAACTTAACAACTTTTTGAAAAATAACTCCGAAATGGTCAAATTGGTTCAAAATTGTCATGTAATCATTGGGAGTGCCTACAAAATACCTTTCAGGTAGGTGGTAGGCTAATCATGTAATTTGGCATTTTGAAAATTAATAAAAATAACCATTTTCTTGCATTCCTGAGAAACAATCATTGTGTACGATCAGGTACAGATATAAGGACATGAAAGTCTGACATCAAGGGTTAGTGTTGTCAATATTCCTTCATTTTATTTTGGTCTCATGTGTTGATCAATCTTAGTTTGAAATTTATCAATTTTACAAACTCACTACCTGGTTTGTAGGCCCTAAATCAGGGTTTAGGAGAGAATTGCTTGTATTTCACTTTTCCACCATGGGAATTCAATAACCCTTGGTGGAAAGTTTGTTTATATGGAAATATTTAAGATTCTGTAGGATAGTTTCTTCAAAATGTAGGGAGATGGAGTTAAAATGATGTCCTAGGTGTATATCCTTATGTATGCACCCATCCAGAATTATGACAACAATCATAACTCTCACTTGGGAATCGATCAGAGGCCCTAAATCAGAGGAAGAAACTCTTGTATGAACCCTCACATAATATAATCATTATTTTGGTATTTGGGTGTATCCTAAAGGCACTTATAGTGTAAGTGTAGGCCTAATTAACCCTAATTACAGAAGAAATTTTGTGTATATTCCTATCCTTTTCTCATTTCTAGGTTCTAGGGATTAAGTCTAAAGTCTTAGGCCATAAAGGGTTCCTGAATCCCTAATCTGTTATGGGGGTTATGTGTAAGAATCTCATTTAAGGTCAAATTTCCTTCTAAAAAAGGCTATAAGCCTAGTCTTGAGATTGTGAAGCAACTATGTCTTATGGGTTGTAAGTGAGTGAAAGAACCATTGGAACTATTTGATAGGGACCTAAATAGACCCCACCTATGAGCATAGGTCACCCCTAGTCCCTTAAGTCACTTTGGGGGGATTGTTGAGAAATTGGGTCAAGTGCATTGTGAAACCACTCTTGGTAGTTGGTGTTGTACGATTGGTGAAACCTAGTGATAAGGTTGCCCTTGGGGGTTTTGGGGTTGTGATAGCCTTAACCAGTCTTTTCCCACACTTGTGATAAGTGTGAAGCACTTTGGCCTAAAATCAAGGAGTTTGGGGATACATTGCCCTATTTGGGTCATCTAGAGGCTTCCAGTTTCCCACTTTGCATCAATATGGGTGGAGTAACCCATGTGATTTAATTAAAGTTATCTCTTTGAAGATAAATGAATATTTAAGTCATTTTTTAAATTAAAGTTTTCAACATGTGAGATAATTGAATTCTTTTTTATTTAGAATTGCTTTAATGAATGAAATTAAATTAATTCAATTTGAAGAATTTAATTAGTAAGTTTGAATATTTCAATTTAAACTTTAGGATATTGAATTTAATAAATTAATTAATTGTAATTATTCAATTAAGGTTAATTAATTATATAAAATTAATTATTTAATTAAGTTTGGGAATTTGATTAGATGATTTGAGGAATGAATTTATAAGAAAATAATTAATTAATTAACGATTAAAAAACCAATAATTAACAGGTGAAAATGAATTTAGAAGAAAATAGATGATTAATTAACGATTAAAAAACCATTAATTAATAGATGAAAATTAGTGTTTTTAATGTCAAGTCACAAGTCTGTCCATTTTAGGGTGTCTACAACATGAAAATACCTCACTTGGAGACTTATACTAGTAAAGGTGATCCCTTGACTCCTATGAATAAATTTTGAACATTGTGTAGTGACTTTCCTCATGATCATATACTCTTGCTTAAATTGTTTACTAGAACGTTTATAGATAAGGCCTTGCAGTGGTATTGTTTTTTACCTCATTATATTAATTCTTTTCAAAAACTTGCTAATGCTTTTATAGAATATTTTCAAAACAATATTGGTACTAATATTTCTTTGATTGATTTAATGTATTGTAAACAAGATGATAAAGAAAAGTCACTAATTTCACTGGTAGATTTAAACATTTGCATACTCAGATTTCTTATTTTATGCCTAATATTGAAGTGCAATTTATTTTCATTGCTAACTTACAAAAATATATTAAGATTAAAATTTTTATTTATGAATTCTCTCCCTTTAATCAATTGTTTGTAGTTCTTTATAATTATTAGCTTCAAGTGAGTCAATTTGAGAGCATCGCTCCAATGTCTCTAATTGTTTACTAGAACGTTTATAGATAAGGCCTTGCAGTGGTATTGTTTTTTACCTCGTTATATTAATTCTTTTCAAAAACTTGCTAATGCTTTTATAGAATATTTTCAAAACAATATTGGTACTAATATTTCTTTGATTGATTTAATGTATTGTAAACAAGATGATAAAGAAAAGTCACTAATTTCACTGGTAGATTTAAACATTTGCATACTCAGATTTCTTATTTTATGCCTAATATTGAAGTACAATTTATTTTCATTGCTAACTTACAAAAATATATTAAGATTAAAATTTTTATTTATGAAATCTCTCCCTTTAATCAATTGTTTGTAGTGCTTTATAATTATTAGCTTCAAGTGAGTCAATTTGAGAGCATCGCTCCAATGTCTCTAATTGATAAGAGTGATGTCGTATCCCAACCTTTCCAAATGTTTCAAGAACCTAAAGGCTTAATAAAAATCAACAGCTTATCAAAAAACATTGATGTGCAAGTGGCAAAAACATCCAAAGGTATGGCTCCTTTGTTGTCTATTTTAAAAATTTATTGTAATTTTACACCTCCTTCTGAATATTTTCATAATGTGATGTTGAAGTTGATTAATGCTAATGTTTTAACACTTTTTCCCATAAAACCAATTGATCCTTCTAAACAATCCTCCAAAAAATTTAATCCCAAATCCTTTTTCTAATACCATCGTCAACTTGGTCATGATACTAAGAAATGTTTCTATTTGAAATCTATTATCCAGGGCATTATTGATTCTAATATTATATCTTTTGAGGGTGTTAATGATCAAGGAAACAAATTTTTTCCACTCCCAATTTTTTTTTCAAATCTATACCAATCCCTTACCTTCCCATTCTACCAATTTCATTGATTCTACCCACTCTTTACCTTCTTCTTCAACCAAGGTTCTTGATCTTCCTACTATTGTGAAATATGACGATGAGTGTGTTGAGGCCAACAATTTTGTCAACCTTATTGATCACTCTAAACCTAAACCTATACCTATACCTTAGATTTGCATTATATTTAATCCTAAGGAGACTATGAGGGTGCCTAATGGTTCTCTTTATATTGTTGCAAATATTAATGGTCTTGCCTCTCATGGAAACCTTATAGATCATACTTTCATGACAAAAGTTATAATTGAAGAACATCTTTATACAAGACAAATCTAGCAAAATTCTTATGAAAAATTAGCTGTGATGATTCAAAATTTTAATGGTTTCAGGTTTCCTACCTATATTTCCATTATATTTTGCATACAAGCTGGTTAGAAATCCTTATATGTCACCTTTATTGTCATCCCAACTTCTGATCAATTTCAAGTTAGATTTGGCCTTCCTTGGCTCACTTCCATGAAAGCTATTGTCTCTTTTATCCACAAGTGTTTGAAATTTCACCATGATGGAGAAAGCATCACAATTAACCATAGTCTCTATCAACCTTTATCTAATCATGGGAACTCTGAACTTGACTTATTTTGGCCTAAAATGCCTAAACCAATTTAACCTTACAAAGATAATTTCTTCCTATCCTATCAAAAATTAAAATCCAATAAGATTTATGAACTCAAAAATTCTATAGTTCGATCTCCTTGCCAGGGACCTAGACTCCTTCCTACACCTTCCATACCTCCTATTTATGCTTTATGTCAACCTTCTATATCCTATTAACACCATGCAACTTCTATCTCTCAATATAGTGTGGTTCCTTCTATTCTTCCCTCAAAGGAGAAAAAGAACCGATGTTGATTGATCCTAAACCAACCCAAATTTGAAACAAAACCAAACATAATTGTTGTGCTCATGACCGCTATTGTAGACATTGTGCCAAGACCTATAAGCTTTCTTCCCAAAAAATTTCCTCCCCTAAGACACATAAACATTCCTTGATTCCCCTTGACCAACCTATTCATAGCCCAAGGGAGGAAGTTAATATCAAAAATATGAAATTACATAGACATGATGATTCTATTCATATTGTAGATACTATTGTGATTAATTTTGATGAATAAGATACTCTTGATGATGATGATTTCAATGTTTCCATTGCAAATGATGTTCAAGCTAGTGATTATGATGATATGTACAAGTTTATTGATATATGACTTTGTGGGGAAGAATATAATTTACCAACCTCAAAGACTAGTTAAAGTCTCAAGGGATACACAATGCCCTTCAAACCACCTCACAATGTCGGCTAGGAATGCCAGATAGATCATACACTAAAGTGTAGATAGTTCAATGAGGGGTTTGGCAATATATATTAATTAACCAATTTAAGTGATGAAGTTGATTAACTTGGAGTCAACAAGGTGAAGTAAATTTATTAACATTTAATAGAATAAAATGTGAAGATGATTAAGTGTAGTTATACGTCTATTAAAGGTTAATTATGTGTCTGTGTGTGTGTGTGTGAATGAGGTGATAAAAATGTTTAGACTGTGGAAAATGAAAGTACAAAATGAGAGGATAAAACTTTGAAGTCAACTAGTTCACTGCCTCGAGAGGTTGCACGACCCAAGGACTACAATGCAGTTGTAGGACATCAGTGCAATGTGCTAGTGTCTCATATGGACAAGACAAAATGACTATGAATCTAAGAAAAAAATGCAAGAATATAGATTAGAATAATAGAATGATGATAATAGAAAAGTGAAAATGAAATAAAGTAGAGCTATTCTAGATGTTTATAATGAAAAGAGAACAACAAATATACAAATTTTAGATGTTTATTAAATGCATTTTGTAAGAGAAAAGAACATGTAGTTTATATATGATGAAATAAAAATAGAGTGAGATAGGAATGAAAAACCCGGTTTGGTGGTTGATAATGTGTTCCAAGGAAGACTCTCAAACTCATGAGCTTGCCATGAAAACCTGCACAAACAAAAAAAGAAGAAAAATGGTTTGGTTCATTTGAGAGACTTGCTTCAGTTAAACCCCTGATTTGGTGTCTCGGCCTCTATGGACGATGAAGTAGACATGATATTAAGTGATAGATAATTGGATTGAAGATACAATAGCTATAACAATAATATAAAATATATATGATCATGTCAACAATATTCTCAAAGACACGGTGCGGATATGAGATAGGCCCTCCAAATGAGTGTAGAAGGCTTGAACAAGTGTTGCAGTGTCAAATATGAGTAGTAGATAGCTAAAACCTGTTCACCAATGGAGGAAAAAACTATAATAAAATGGAGATATGGATGCAAGAATGGCTATGTTGGAAACTTGAATGCAAGTATAAAGACTTAAAAATTTGAATGAAATCAAGAGAGTACGAGAGAGACCCAAAATAACATGCAAAGGGGTTTTTTATAAAACTTGGATGGAATCCCATAGAGGAATCCATCATTTTGGAGAATTATAATCATAGGTTGGCAGATTTGTAATGCTCCAATAAATTTCTACACATCTACAGATTCACAAACGCGAGCACAGCGCACAGACCTCTCTGTGACATGCATGTGTTTGGTGCCGCCAAGGCTTTCTTGCATAGATTTTTGGCTTAGTGATGACTTGGTAAATGACATGGTTGGATGAGGGTGATAGATTTGTGTCTTAGACAAAAGGGGGACAAAGCGTGAAATTGGATTGTACATTAGGGTGTAAAATTTAGGCCATTAGATTTTCCCCCACTTTAGTGAGCATATTATTTGTTAAGAGAGATGCGGAGCTAAAGTAAGAGAAATTACCTCGCCTACTTGTGGGAATTTTGTTGCATGGGGTTTCCCCCATTTAGGAATTCTTGTAGTTATTTTGATTTGAATCTAACATGCTTGGGTTTGTTAGATGATAGAGACACATGTGATATAGATCATTGATAGCTACTGTGATATGGCTAGAAATTTCTGTTATGCCAAGTTATATGATAGGGTGATTTTTTATGGTGCTCCAACATGCATAGAGAATATTGGATAGACATGTGATAGGGAGGATATGATGGTGTGCTAACATGCATAGAAAATGCTAGATAGCCATCTGATAGGGCAGCTTATACATAGTGCACTGACACATGTAGAATTGAGCTAGATAGGCGTGTGATAGGGTGGCTTAAAATCACTATCAATACATGTAGCATTGAGTTAGATAGGCATATAATATGGGAATACTTGAGACATAGATCGATGGCTTGGCCCCCACTAGGGAAAGATAAATGTTTGGCCTCCACTAAGGTGAGTGTTGTTGAAATTTGTAAATCTTTGAGAAAGATGTTGTGGTGTAGAGTCATCATTAGTAAAGATAAATAAGGCACATGGAAAACATAACCCCTCCTTGGGATGGGTTATGCTACTCAGGGGGAGCATAGCTCATCCAAGAAAGGAAGATGGGATAAGATGGCATATTAACATGTGAGATATTATTTTCCATCACATCCTATGCAAAGACACATGAGGATCCAATGGGATTGGCATCAGAACCTAAAAGTAAGGACAAATGTCCACTCTCAGGGGATGTTTCATCATCACCATCTAAACATGGATCTGAAGAAAGACACATAAAAATAGAAAAGAAAATTTGGGGTCAACATAGATGGGGTACCTAAATTCCCCCAACACTTTGCATCATCCCCAAATTCAAAGTTCAAGATCATGACCTATATAAGAATAAGATAACATATAGAAGAAGGTGTACAACTAAAAACCTCCCATTTTAAGGTACCAAAAAAGTACAAGGATCCTCTGGGAGGGAAAAATGATAACACACACATGTACTGGGGAACACATACAAACACACACTAATCTATAAATGTAGAAGCAGTTATGAACCTCACAGGTCATCCATCAACATATCATCATCCTCCAAATCTTGATCATATGGGGAGGGAGGTCAACACTACAATGATATAGTTGTAAGGATGGTCTTAGGTGCCTCAGTAGTAGCTAGAGCTAGGGATGAGGTGCTTGATAGGTCCTCATCCAAAAGCTCGACTGTGGTGAGTGAGAGGAATCATGTGAAGATCATCGTCAACACTAGAATATCATCCAGAGAAAAAACACAAGCATTAGTTCTTGTAGGGGACTCTCATGGAATGATCGATGAAGAAGATTCCCTGCTGCCCTCAGTGAAAGGGACAGAGACAAAATCAGGAGATTCCAGATTTTTCTCCATAAAGAGAATGGATGCAAACAATGGATCCATAGGAGCAGACTTGTAGCATTTGAATTCTGGGATAGACCCTATTCAATCTTGTTCTTGTAGGATGGAGGTGTGTTTTTCTAATCCAATATGGTTGGTTTAAGGATGTTTGGGAAGCTAGTGTGGCAATGGTGGGAAGGTGATGCAAAGATGGATGGAACGGGCATGAAGGTGCTAGGTACATCCTATGTGTGTACCATGTTCATAGGTTCAATGAATGGAGGAACATCTGGAAGCAAAGTGATGAGAATTGGTTCTTATGATGGAGAGATGAAGACTTGGACCCGCTTGGAATGAGGCCCAATAGTCACTCATAGTGAAGGGGAAAGCATGGAGAAAAAACCAGAGGCTGAGGGGAAACAAGGATAGGAGTGGAACTAGATGGAGAACAAGATGCATGCACATACATACATAGGCTCTAAGGCTACACTATCCACCTTTGTTGTAACAACCTAAGCTAAGGCTCTCTCCCACCTATTTTTCTTACGCTTGCACACAAGTTATTTTTGGTGCAGATGTGGACTCAACTATGATGGCTACAGAGGAACAATGCTATCCTACTCTATATGCTAGACCAATGGTGCCATGGAAGACACTATAGAGGGTCCCACCAATGAAGTAGGAGGTGGAGCTATACACCTAGCCACTGAGGGATCATTCAGAGGAAAACTTCCCCTTTTTTCCTATGGGCATCTCAGGAAATAAGAGGTTCCCTTGAAGGCTGAGTGTTGGGTACCATGGGTGTCTTATGGGGCTTCCTACCCTCACCATAAATGGTCAGGAGAGGAATTTATGGGATAATAGGGATGACAGGTGGAAAATGAACTTTCAGTTTTGGTAACATAGGTGTCTTTCCTTTGTCCACATGCGAGGAGGACACGAGAACCAAATAAACCACTAAGGGTTGTGAAACCTCTGGTGGTCTAGCAGTTTTCCCACATGGAACATGCTTCTTCTGATCTCCTGATGAGGAAGGGGTGTATGAAATAGCATGTTGAGCCTTGCAAGAGGGAGAGACTTCTGAAATAGTCATAGCATGCAAACTCATTTCCCCAACTTTGTATGCTTGATATGCAAGGAATGTGATATCTTGTCAAAGAAGCAAGGGACCAATTGCCTTAGGGAATAAATGATCAAGAGTGAAACCCCCACATGATTCTAATGGATGATAACCAGTGTCTTGGACCATATGGATAGTCCCCTCATGTGAGAATTTGAGGCATTTATGAACCACTAAAGGGATGACTTCCATGGATTCTAGACATGGGATGCCTAGCTTGATCCTAAAAGGGTCTGATTCAAGGACCATAATGAAATTAGTGAAGATGACCTTGGGTCCCACCATAGATGAAAAAATCACAACCATCATACTTACGATGATTCAACCCATTGACAAAGGGTGCTTCCTCTATAGTGATATCAACCCAGCTTGAAGGATCTGCCAACACACACATGATGGTTGTGTCATTGATGGAGGCCAAGATATAAAGAGGAGTAGGCTCTTTGTTGTAGGGATTTTCCAAAGGGGTAAAGAATATATTCATCTCAGGAACCCTTCAGACCTGTGGAGAATTAGGTGTGATGGTCACCATAATCATGATGTATCTATCACAATGCCTTGAACAATTCTGTTTTTAAGTTTGACAGTTTCACATTGGGTTCACCAAAATGTGGGGAAGAAAATAATGTATCAACCTCAAAGACTAGTTAAATTATCAAGGGATACATGATTCCCTTCAAACCACCTCACAATGTTGGCTAGGAGTGTCAGACAGACCAAACACTAAAGTGTAGATAGTTCAACGAGAGGTTTGGCAAGATATGTTAATTAACTGATTTAAGTGATGAAGCTGATTAACTTAGAGTCAACCAGGTGATTGTAAATTTATTAATGTTTAATAGACTAAAATGTGAAGATTATTAAGTGTAGTTATACATCTATGGTGAATTGTGTGTGTACATGTGAACAAGGTGACAAAAATTTTTAGACTATGGAAACCAAAAGTACAAACTAAGAGGATGAAACATTGAAGCTGACTAGCTCACTACCTCAGGAGATTGCATGGCCCAAGGACTAAAACACGATTGTAGGAATGAAAAACCTAGTTTGGTGGTTGATAATGTGTTCCAAGGAAGACTCCAAAACTCACAAGCTGACTATGAAAACCTGTACAAGCACAAAAAGAGGGAAAATGGTTTGGGACTTTTGAGAGGCTTGCCTCAGTCAAACCCTCATTTTGGTGTCTCCAACTCCATGAAACAACCAAGTAGACATGATATTCAGTGATAGATAACTGGATTGAAGATACAATAGCTATAACAATAATGTAAAAGAGAGAGGATCAAGTCAACAATATTCTCAAAGACATGGTGAGCATATGAGGTAGGCCCTCTAAATGAGAGTATAAGGCTTGAACTAGTGTTGCAGTGTCGAATATGAGCAGTAGATAGCTGAAACATGTTTTTCAATGTAGGAAAAACCTACAATTAAATAGAGATATGGATAAAATAATTACTATTTTGGAAGCTAGATCACAAGTATGAAGGCTTAGAAATTCAAATATGAGATCAAGAGAGTCCCAGAGTGTCCTGAAATGACATGCAAAGGGGTTTTTTTATCAAACCCAGATGTAATTCCATAGAGGAAGCCATCATTTTGGAGCATTATAATCACAGGTTGGCACATTTTTAATTCTCCAATGGTTTTTTTCACATCTTCATATTCGCGGACGGGAGCGCAGCGTACAAACGTCTCCGTGGTGTTCATGTGTCTGGTGCCACTAGGGATTTCTTACATAGATTTTTGGATGAGCGATGACTTGGTAAATGAAATTGTTGAATGAGGGTGATGTATTTGTATCTTAGACTAGAGGGGGACAAATCATGAAATTTTATTTTACATTAGGGTGTAAAATTTAGGCTATTGTAGATTTACTTGCTAGATTTGTAGAAAAAAATTTGCTCCTAGTGATAAACAAAGTGACTCATGATTAAAGCATGGTCCTTATTTGGAACTTGTAATAGGCCCATCTACTATGCTTGGAATTTCTCCTCTTGTGTATTTCCCACCTTTTATTGAATATGCAAGACACCTGAAGGGGGGTGAATCAATTTTCCACAAACTTTTAATCCTTAATGAAAATTTTAATAGCTCCTCCAAACATATATTAATCCTTAATAGTAGAAAGATAAAAGAATGAAAGAACATCAATCATGAAACACCATATTTAAATGGAAACCCTATTAAGGGAAAATTGATGAAGAATATTATTCTCAAATATATGAACACATATTAGGGTGACACTGGCTAAGGTGATTTTTAAAGAGAAATGTTCACTGCCAGAGGTTCATTTCCAAAGGACTCATTGTTCAAAGAGATATGGCTCACTTCTAGTGGGATCACTACCCAAAATATTAATGATAAAAGAGAATAGATCCACCACTGATGAAAAATACCAACTCAACCAAATAATCACTTCTTCTAGTAGTTAACACATAAATAACCACACTATCCACAAATACTCTTCACAACAACTCAAGCAACCAGGGATACATATCCTCTTTTATACATCCTCTTCCCTTAAGTATCCACTTGTAAAAAAGATCAAATAAGTATATAAATTAAACTCTCCACACTCTAATGCATGAATCCATAATAATTTTTCCTTTATAAATACCAATCTATAACTTGTGAAGTCTCTCAATGTCGATCATGCAAGTAGCTAAAAATAATTTGAAATAGGTTGACACTAAACATTCTTGCAATGTGGAGGAATGAGAAGTGGACCACACCACACCATATATAGGACCAAGAGTGTCATCATACATGCTACATTCCATCTTGCAAACACCAAGACAAACAAATGAAGCGTAAAAACCTAAGGTCAACAAAACCTAGAGCAAGATCATCGATGATCTTGAAACCAAGTTTTTGAAGCAAAACATATCACGCCATCTGAAATGAATGAAGATATGAAATTATTACATTATTTCCATAAGTGCACCATTAGAAACTATCATGGGGAGAAATTTGAAACATTCATTTCCTGTAGAAACCATTGTCAGTCATAATCATATACAAATAACTGCCAAACTCACTATACCTCATTTTGAACCAGAAACATTTGAAATATATATCTCCAAATAGTCTTCAATAACATATCAAAATCCCAACAATAGATTCATAACATATAGGATATGCAAAGCAATATACTCAATATTGTTTCCACAAAAAGTAATCATTAATGACAACAATAACAAGTTGACATCAGTGACAACCATACCAACTCATACCAACTCATTCTGCAACAATCTCCCCCTTTATAATTGATGGCAACACATGACTGACAACAAATATATCAATATCAACAACTCTTAAATACCTCTCCCCCTTTGACATCAATGAAAAAGGCGAAAGATGTAAACAAATGACTTATTCTACTCATCTCCCCTTGAGATATACAAGTCAACTCAAAAAAATACACAGGTCCCCCCCTAAGGGGTAGCCACCATCATTAGTCTATAATACAAAAATGAGTAAAGTTTATTAGACTAATGCACATTCATATGCATTTGGTTTTGATAAGGAGGCACAATCACCTCCATTTTATCTCAGAGGTACACAAAAGTATCCTTAGTAAGTGCCTTGGTAAAGATGTTAACAATTTTTTCCTTTTTACGTAGGTAATCACGCTTCACTTCATTATCCAAATCCTTTTCTCTAAAGAAGTGATACCAAATTGATTTTTTTATTATTCTTGAGTGTGGTATTGGTTTTTTAAAAATATTTCTAGCATTGGTATTGTCACATAAAATAGAAATAGGTTCATCAAACATTATCTCAATATCCTTCAAAGTTTGTTTCATCCATAGTATGTGAGTGTAACATGAAGCAACAACAATATATTCAAATTTAGTAGTAGAAAGAGACACAAAATCTTGTTTCTTACTTCAACAAGAAACCAATCTAGGTCCAGGAAATAGTGTGCCTCCCCTTGCACTTTTTATTTTATCAACACATCCAACCCAATAAACATATGTATAAGTTATTAAGGTAAAGTTTGATTTATTGGGGTACCACAATCCAAAATCTTCAGTTTCTTTCAAATATCTAAAAATTATCTTTACAACAACAATATAGGATCTTGTTGAAATCTAGCCACAAGACAAACGACGTGCATGATATATGGTCTAGTAGTCAGGTATAATAGTCTCTCTCATTTTTCTATATTTACTTTCATTAGCCTTAGAGTATTTATCTTCATTTCTTAACTTACAAGTGGTAACCATAAGTGTGCATACTTATTTAGCATTTTCCATTCCAAAAAAAATCAACATTTATTTCACATACTTTAATAGTGAGATGAAAATACCATCACTTTTTTGATTAACCTGTAAGCCCAAAAAGAAGTTCATTTCCCCAATCATGGACAACTAAACATATTTTTGAATTTTCTTGACAAATTTCTTACACATATTTTCCTCCAAAAATTATATCATCAACATAAACAATCAAAATCAAGATATCATTTGGTTCAACTTTAAAATGTAGATTACTATAGCTATTAGCAGTAACTTTTTGAAATCCTTTCCTCAACAAGTAGTTATCAAGTCTTGCATACCAAGCTCTGGGAGATTTCTTCAGTCCATATAGTACTTTTTTCAATCTGAATCTACAAACAATGTTTTTATCTTTAGACAACTTTAAGATTTTGGTTATCCTATGTATACTTACTCTTTCACCTCTTCATTCAAGAATGCAAATTTAACATCCATCTAATATTCTTTGAAGTCCATGTGTGTTGTGAAAGCCAAAAACATTATGATACCTTCCATTCTTTATGTAGGAGCATAAGTCTCCTCAAAATAAATACCTTCCACTTGTGTGTATAGCTTGCATGAAAATCTTTCTTTATTCCTTAATATACTACCATCTTCATCTAGTTTGTTCTAAAATACCCATTTTTTTCCAATTACATTCTTGTCATCCAATCTTGGGACTAATTCGCAAGTCTGATTCTTATCAATCTGATCATGTTCTTCTTTCATAGACTTCATCCAATTTTGATCATTACAAGCCTCTTTTATAGTCTTAAGTTCAACCCCTAAAATCAAACATAAGTTGAATTGTTTTTCAACACCTTTACTTCTTGTCATCACACCTCTGGGTTTTTCTCTAATTATCTGATTTTCTAAATGATTCCTCTGCACATATTTGAGATTTTTAGGAGCAGTTGTCAGAGAAAATTCCTCAATATTTTGTTCTTCATTTTCTGCAACCTTCATTTCTTTTTGTTTATCGGTAGATTCATTTGACCCATATCCAACTCCCTTCTCTATATTATTTGAAATGTCTTCATCAAATTTTATATTGGTGCTCTCAACTATCCTTATCAACATTTTTTTATAGCATCTATATGATTTACTCTTTGTACAATATCCAATAAATATTCCTTCATTTGATCTGGTATCAAATTTTCCTATATTCTCTTCATCTCTTCTAATGTATCATTTTATTCTAAATGCTCTTGTACAATATGAATAGGGGATCACATAAAAGGATTGATTTTTCCAATTCATATGGCACAATGGAATACAAAACCACCTCATGCTAAATATGATTAACAACACTTGGTAAGAAATATTTCAATGCAATATTTGTGCTTGAAGGGTTTTTATTCCTTTGCTGCTTAAAAATGTGAATGACTAAACAAGAATAGATATGATTTAATATAGTTGGGAAAACAGATGTAAAATGTCATGAAGAAGAATTTGAATACACCTAGAAATTAAATAGTAGAAATAGGACTTTATATTGGAATTCCCGATTGACGGAGATTCAAAAAGAGCTATAATTAAAGATCTAGAACTCAAAGACCAGTAACTTGTTGTGCCTAATATTTTACTATGAATATGTAGGAACATGTTGCAACTATCATCATATTCCTAGGAACATGTTTCCATTTTCGTCATGTACCTAGGAACATGTCCCCAATGTCGCCATGTACTTGGGAACATGTCGCCACTATCTTCTTGTACCCAAGGTTTTGGTCTAAAATTTGTAGGGTAGCTTCATCTGATCCGTATCTTCCCAGATATTTTTTGATAGCTTTGTTACATGTTCCTACACATAGAAAAATGGGGAAGAATGTTGGCTAAAGTTTTTTTCCTTAGTCAAACCCTTGTTTAGGAATCAACCCTGAAAATGAAAGGAAATTGCATAAGGAAAGATGAAATAGAAACTAGATCTAAATTGAAAACCACCTTATACCTTGATCGCATAATGCTTCTTTGGATGTGATTATAAATATTGATAAAATAGTTTGATCTAAAGGGAAAACATGAAATAAATGACTTGAATGATGGATATTTTAGTTTCCCAAGAATGTTTGAGGAATGAGAAGAAGAATTTTTTTACAGGAATGAAGACTTGGATGCTCAATTGTAGAGGAGATTGAATTCCAATCGCTTGCTTGATCATGAATGCTTGAAAACTTGATAGTGAATGGTTAAAATTGATAATGGATACCAAAATGAGGAGAGATAGGGGGTTTATGTTGGAGATTTGATTCTGAATAGTTGATTGATTGTATGTTTGTCATTAATGACAACATATAATACATAGTAGTACTTCTATATGTACTTATCAATATGATGACATGAAGAATAGTGTGGATAGATACATGTTTTTGACATGTTTACTATGCTATGTTCATACACGCAGACCCAGATATGAAGTTCCAGTAAAGATATGTAATTCTATTATTGACGGTTACAGTTCTGGAGGAATAATGGTTTAAGGCCGACGTATGTAACATGTTGATCAAGTTGAACCTATCTTCAGGATATGTGTGTGTACATTCATGATTAGTTATGTGTTGTTGATATTGTACTGGAGGTGCAAATCATGTTTCAAGAAGATTACAAAGTTATGATTAATTTGGTGAAGCCGAATTGTGAAGTGATGCGTCTGCTCAGCATTGACTTGCGTGGTTGTAATTATGCTTGCGTGCTTGGTAGAGCTGACAAGGATGTTAAGAAGAGTTGTCCTACAGGTCCCATGATCTCATACTTGGTGTATGTACTTATAGAAGGTCATTTGTGATAAGAAGAGTTGCGAAAGCCAAAGATTAGAAAAGCAGAGTAGAGTGTTAAAGCAGCAGAGCTATATTTATCATATGTTGATAATATAGATATTGAAGTTGAAGCTTTCAGAATACAGATAAGACTTTTATAGTGCTTTACAAGAGGCTAAAGCATTGGTGCATAAAAGGAACTGATCAGACAAGCAGTGTCACAAACAACAGTTCATCCTGTTGATACATTATGTATCAAATAACCATAAGGTTGTAGCCTTCACCATTTGGACGGTGAGTCCTTGGATAGTGAGTCCTCCACCCCTAACAGGGTTATTGTAAAAGACTCCTAACAGGTTCCAACCCTTAACAAGTCACTATACTACTGCATTGTAATGTACAACTCCTAATAGGGTTGGAAGATCTTTTAACAGGGATCACTATAAACAATATAGTTCTTTGTGGGTACTAATTCCCACCAGGGTTTTTACCATTTGGTTTCCCCATAACCAAATTGATGTGTTGTGTAAAGTTTTATCTGTATGTGCATTTACTTTGTATCAATCTAGATTAATAAGTACAAGATAAAGATTTAAAGTTGCAGATAACTGATTCACCCCCCCCCTCTTAGTTATCTTTGAAGTATTCTAACAATTGGTATCAGAGCCAAGTGCCTTGGAGAGAAATCCTAACAACTTAAGGTAGATCAGATGGCATACTTTAGAAAAGAAAACCCTAAGTTTGATGGAGAGAACTATCTGGATTGGAAGAACAAAATGATAACACATCTACAGTGCATTGGATTTGAGATCTTTGAAATTACTACACAAGAAGTTGTAATTCCATCTCTGAAAGACCTT